>JAHDVE020011446.1:0-102384 GCA_022606495.2 Halesus radiatus | reverse complement strand
AAAATATATTTTACTTCTGATTAAATGTGTACCTACCTTTAAGAGGATGTTTCCATCTGTTTCAAACGCCATCAAATTGTTGACAAGGCGGGCAGTTTCTTTTGCCTAGTGAAATATGTAGTACTTAGATTAACTCATTTTACCCTTTTTCTATAATCGCTTATAATAAAAATTTGAATTTTTTTTAAATTTCATTATTTTTGTTTTATAAAAGCGATCCTTTGCTTTTAGTTACATATGGATTTTTATTTATTTAAAGATTTTATTTATTTAATTTTGCATTCTCATGAATTATAAATTCAACTCATTTTGGGACTCTTAATTTTTGCTACATAATATAATTTTAACAAAGTTTTCAAGGCAAATATGTAAATGAAAATATAAAAACAAAAAAACATAGATGAACAATAGGAAAATATGTGATGAAAAAAAAGTTAATTACCTCTCTTTCACACATATTGCAGATGTTGATCAGTATAAATAAGTTTACCACATTTCCTGAGCACCGTACAAAGTGTAAAACTATTTGAGTTGATGGAAAATGGCTTCCTTTTGAGAAATTTCCTATTAATAATATCATTGCACTAAACGCGTTAAAAAGAGTAAATAAAAACGACAGAAATATAACTGATAAGGTCATTTCAGAATAATGCGTATTTAAAATGACACTGCAGTCACAGATTTTAGCGTAAGCCTTCAAAATCAAATCAAGCTTCTGCAAAATATCTTGGTCATTCAATTTATATGAAAATCTTCTTAAACTAAATATTTGTTTAAAGTATTTGATATTATCGGCGGGTTGACGGGAAGTTGACATAATACGAACCAATTTCTTAATAGCTATATTCAAATGGAAAAGATTAAAGAAAATAAGGTGTATAAAACTGGCACATATGAAACGTTCGATGGCTATTTGATAGGATGGTATAAAAATGACGTATAACGATGGTAAACGTTCAAAAGAAGTAAACCCTTCACCAACACTCGATATTAACGTAAAGTAAAACGCATACATCAGAGTTTGCATTAAAACAGTGATCACGAATCTCTTGCGTAACCTTTGATAGTCGATTGCACAATCCAGGCCTTTAAACATCTCTTCAATTTCATTAAAACATTCAAAAGTAGTGGCAAAATAGTCCATTTTACGAAATCTGAAGAAAACTATAATACCGACAATGGCGCATCCAGCGTATACAGCAACTTCTTCAACGAACAAATATATCTTTGGAGTTCCCTTTAGAGAAAATTTTCTAATATCACCTGAAATTATGATGTAGGTAAGACTACATACATAAAGACTGAAGTTAAAAGTAGCCACAATTAAAGTCGGTATGCACAGATTAGTTTTTGATTTCTTCGGAGCTATCTTAATGTTAAATGTAGCTATTCCTGTCACATGTCCAACGAAAAGAAGTGGCGAGAAGGCATAAAACGTGGAACCGTTATGCATTTTTTCTAATTCGGATCAACTTCACTCGGTCGATTATTCAGAGGATTCCTGAAATTTCCGAGAAAACAAGTTTTGGTTTGCGACTTTTATCGATATTTTCAATGATGATATAGGTATTTGAGAATGCTGAAAGTTGTTGTTTTCAAAACGTTGTGTCTAAGTTTAACTCAAGGTGCGGTCTGAGTCTTTTATCTTTCCCGTCGATACCATCAGCGTGACAAGGTACAGTTTTTTTTACATTATTTTTGATTATCTTATTGATTTACGTAACACTATGTCACTGTCATGCATGGTTTGATAAAATCGGAAAGCATAGTTTTTCGATTAACCTCAATACAATTGGTGGAATATTAAATAAAAGAGTAGATTATTCTTTTCCGGGATGCCTTGTGATAATCAATTAAGTATGTAAACATTTTGCTAAATTTCTTCATCCCCTTCTTGAATACCTGCCAACTGATGGGTGTTAATGTTACTCATCACAAAAATCTCTTTCAAACCCCCTTTACTTTTCATTTATTCCTGTAGTACTTGTCGTTATGTGGCGTGTGTATAATGTAGGTATACCATTATTTTGTTTTTAAGGGGCTTTTGTTCGTTTTTTACTCATGTTATCCATTCCGCCTACAGTTTGTTAAGATAGAATTTGACTGGAGGTGGAGATGTGGGAGATGGAAAGGAAGTAGGTTGGGAAAGAGCGGTTACGGGAGACAGTTCATTGGTTTAGACTTACCCCGAGGGTGGTGTCTTGACAGGGAGCTCGGCTCTGGACCTTCGACTAGCTCAGTTTCGGCAGTCCAAGAAGCTCCTCTGCAGGGCCGTAGGCCAACAGGCAGTCTTATAATTGGGGTCGGGGACTAATACTACGCCAAATGAATTCACTAAATGCTTTCAGACTCAGAGTTTATTCAGGGGAAGGTACAGACATGGTAAGTTATGCTACAATAATCAAAAGCTAGCCTAACCTCAAATGGAATTTACGGGGGATTATTCTCTATGATATTTTCTAAACGGGCATGATAACGGGGACTCGAATAAGTTACAACACAAAAGAGGAAATACAAAGTCAGCTTACAGTCATGATCGTGGCGGCAAAAGGATCCTAGTAGAAGCTTCGGGCTTGGACCTCAGTACACTGAAGTTAAATTACATTTACGAGAGAGTCACCATGTACCAGAGCTCTTTGGTTATACTAATGCAATCTCGCACAGTGGGTGTTAATCCAGCATGCATGACAACATGGTGCTACAATTTGCGGCTGCACAAAATGGCTGCTCGCGCGTTCTTTTAGAGACGCAGTAGGCGGCGGACCAGAGATGTGATCCGGAAGCCGGGTGAGAAAAAAGTGACCGGCGCGTGGGTGTGCAAGCTGCCGTTATGGCAAACGTGGCGCTGGCGTCGTTTTACCGTTGTTGTTGACGAGTGGCTAGAGTCTTTTTTAGGATCTTTCTGTCGTTACGTAACAAGTTACTATTGGTATTCAAAAGTTTATATTTTGTTTATAAGTTTGCTCCCTTATATTTATATCTTACATCACAACAGTTACATTTGAGAATTTATTAAATAAACTCTTGTGCTCAATTTTGTTTAAAAATATTTATAATTGATAGATAAAGTAATGTGTTGGTGCAAGACGAATTATGATTTTTCTTTAAACACAGTATATTTTTATAAAACCCTGGTTAAAATAAAGTAATTCTTATTAATTATATTAATAATGACACCACACAATAATTACTTAACTACCAAAGAAACAATATATTTTTTCAGCAGACAAAAACAAACCATAACATATTAAGAGGAACGGCTATGCGGCATATTTCATACTAAACTTAATATTAGATTTGAGGTCAAAATACTCACCTAAACCCAATGATCTTCTTTTTCTTCAAAAATAATAGTAAATATCTAATACGGATTAGAAGTAATTTCTTTATTTTTGTTTTACTTTATGAAACATAGGCCATCAAAGGAATTCATTTTTCGCGATTTTAGAGGCACCTTTAACAATTATTTGGGGCTAACGGTGATTTGAAAAAAAAATCTTTACCCCGTTTACTTTAAATTAAATTAAAAACGACCAATTTAGGTTGGAACACAAATTTGCCATACATATTTTAAAATACCGATCCGACAAAACGTTATTTCAATAAATGATTTGTTTTTATATTTTTACTAGCTGATGTTTACCCGGCCTTGCTCGGGATTTTTCACTTGTCATTAGGGTGCTATAATCGATTTGACAGCGATAGTAACTATCTCTAAATAAAGAAACATTCTTTTGAATATTTTATTTCATTCCAAACGTTTATTTTTTAAAAATTTATGTAAATAATAAAGTTCTTAAGTAGGTACCTACTCGTGTTTTCCATTTTGAAAATATTATACCCAAAAAAACCTTCGTTTGAATTTGCAATCTTTGGCTAACCAGTGTTATATCTATGGACTAAGCTAAATAAAAGATGGCGGATTCAATGATTTTCATACTCATTTTAAAACGTTGTAGCAACAGTTTTACATATTGGATTTCATTCAAACTACTTTCTAAACCTTCCCGGCACTTTCAGCGAAACCGATCAAGTAATTTTTGAAAACACCGAGGACATACAAACATACTTACATTGATTTTTACATATACAGATTTACTTAATCATTTACTTAGCAAATATATATATATTTTTTTTAATACGGTAAACCTGTGATTGCAAAATTAAGATTTTTTTATGGACTATAAATTATATATTCATAATTTAAAACAAAAATAAATAAAATACTTCTCATCCATACTGGATATTTACTAAACCTTTAATTTAAAAAATATGTCCTTCACTTTGGATGAGTATTTCGGCCTCAAATCCAAAATTAAGTTCCTCTTAATAGTTCTGTTAGTTTTAATTAATTCCCGAAGTAGCAAACTGAATCAATATGATCATGTATGTTGTGATGGCACCAAAAATCTGAAAATAAGACGAAAAATTCTTTCAATGAAATTTAAAAAAAACTTTCTTGAAAAACCTTTTCGCATAACGGATTACTTGAATCCGGGAATGGGATTGTGAACATGAAACATAATCCTAAATGTTTACCTAAACAGATATTGTACGAGTAGTGCTCACAGGATTTTATAGACCGATATAACCGATTTTATAGAATGATATAGTTGGCCGACTATGCTTAATCTGCGTTCATGCATTTTATTACTGAATAGTGCAATATTCTCTTAAGAAAAATTATGGATTCAGGTGTTTTTTTTTATTTTTTTTTATTTCTATTCTGTAGATATAGTTCTATCACGCATATTTAATTATTTAATTATTAATTGTTTTGTGTTTAATTCGTAGAACTCCTATCATATTATTAATGTGGATTAACCACATTTTGAAAATGGCCTTAAACGCCGAAACAGCTGCCACAATAATAACAACTAAAAATACTTGCAGAACTTAATACTAACATTATTAAATTTGATTTACTTTAATAACAAAACATAATCTCAACTCCCCAATTCAAACACGAGAATCGATTTTTGTATTGAGTTTTGTTAAAAAAATGTATACTTTTTTGTAATTAGCTTTAGAATGTATCTGTGTTATTAAATATATTACATATTAAATTTAAAAACAAAATACAACTGCGGTTACCTTTCCGTGCCACTAAATAAAAATGATTAGAATTGTGGCGTTTACGGTTTGGTGAAGTTTAGGTTAATCATTGTAAAGAACTAAGCTGTATATTACAACATTTATTGACTAACTAAAATAACAGCTTTATAATGTATTAGTAAAGCGAAGGTTCCAACTTACAGTGAAGTAAAGGGTATTATTTATCTGGAATAATCCTGCAGCTGTAAACTTGGGCATCGCGTGCAACAAATATGTTGAAATCTGATGAAGCTGAAATAAATTAGATGTTCATAATTAGGGTTATTAAAATGATTAAAAAAAATCATAAAACACACAAAAAATATTAAGTGAGTAGTTCCGCAGGATTCAGAGTTAGGTCCATTTTTTTATTTTCAAAGCAAAGCATTCACGAATAACCTGATTTGAATATAATCTAAAAAATTATACATATTATTCCATCTACCTTCTTAGCGATTTCAATATTGGTTTCGCTGGCCATCATATTATTTATTAGGCGTGTAGTTTTCTTGGCCTGAAAAAACAGTTAATTTTGAGTATTTTGTGGAATATATTTTTTTGTTTGTTTATATTTAGAATATTTTAATAACTTACGCATTTTTCACAAGTATTACATGCGCTTATCACCACAAAAATATTACTGAAATTCAGAAAAAACTCAACTGCCGTCATTGATAGTAATGAATCGTTAAGATGATTCCCTTTCATTAGATCAAATACGAAGTTCATCAATTTGTATGTGTCAAATAGAAGACATATAAAAGATCCACAAAGAATTGAATACGTCGTAAAAGAGATATATTCGTTGAGGACAACGCTGCTGTCACAAATTTTGGCATAGATTTTCCATATGAGGTCAAGCTTTTGTATAACTGTTAATCTTTTCGACTGATCCTTTTTGTTCTTCCAATCTTTCGACAGAACGAAGCTTTGATCATCATCAAGCATAGCCTTTTTTAGATACATTTTGGTGATCTCTTTGTTCAATGCTTGTAGATCTTTCCAAATCACGTAAATGAATGACGAGCAAATAAATTGCGTTAGGGACAAATTGTACAAAGGTATATATTTGATCATGAACATTGGTATATCCGAGGTTTTTGTTATAAGAGGACTCATGTAGGTAATGAAGGCCATACAGCTAAAGCATTGGACTTGTTGAAGTATTACGGCATTCAAAATCTTCCGTTTGGTGGTTGCATAGTGTCTTTCAAAACCCAGTTCATCAACGAGCATTTGGTTGACTACGGATATACGTTCAAGATAAAGAGCCAACTTATGGCGGTTGGAATATCTGAATACTATTATGCAGACGAATATTAAAGCTCCCGTAAAGAGTTGAGAATTTTCACTGTAGATATAGATTTTATCGATGTTTGCATCGGTCATATTGGACCAATCGGATCCGAAGATGAGAGTCAAACAGCTAACATAGGCGATGAGTATTATGATTGTAAATAGACTGTATTTGAAGCTAAAATACGTTTTTGATTTCCCAGGTTCAATATGAAAAGTAAAAGGAATAATACTAGTCAATCGCCCTGAATCTAAAACTGGTGATAAGACTTCTGCCAAATAAGTATTCAGTTTCAAAGAAGGATCGGGTATTTTTGTCATGTTTAGCCGAATTATGAAAACTTTATTTTCTTTATAAATTTGCAATCACAATCCAATAGAGTTGTATTCAAGAAAACCAGCTAACGATGACTTATAACGCCATTTAGTATATCTTTCAATTATGACAATTCATTCGCGTAGAAAAACATGTAAGTGTGTTGAAAGTAATTTAATCAAAAAACATTAAGTATAATTAAGAATTTTAATCACTTACTTTATGTCTGGACACTCTAATATTAAAAAAAAAATCAAATTAGAAGGGAAGTCGCTGATGTGGAAGGTATTTTGGAAATTATTATTTGTCTGAAGGGTGTTCTAAATTCAATTTGAAAAAGGTATTCTACAATAAACGCGAATTCACTTTGTGGCATCAATTTGTTTTATTTACTAATACATTTTTTTGGTTTAATCCACTATTTTAATTAATTAATATCTCTGTGTTTCGAAACCAATGGTTCCTTCGTCTGGATAAAATGTATACTAATGCACTAGTATTCGTTGTATCCCGATGAAGAAATCATTCGTTTCGAAATATGTAGATATGTATTTATTAAAATAGTGTTTAAATAAAATAGTGCAATATAATTTAAGAGAATAATTTTTTTTTTTACCACTTTTTTTAAATATACGTATATATCTGCATGTTTCGAAAGCCATGCTTTTATCATCAGGAATATGTGAATACTAAAAAATAATTTTAATTATAGACAAATGATATAAATTAGAACTCAATAATTATAACAACATAATAATTTAATTTAAAAGTTTTTCTTTCAGTGATTGTAATGAATAGAGGAATATTCGCTGATCGTGTAATTGTTAGTTGTTCAACTACCCCTCTATCCTTTTCGGTTTTCTAACGCGTTTTGATGTGTCCGAGGCAATTAGTGGATGCAGCTTTAGAAAAGGGTCGAGAAGTGCCCCTATCAATCAAAAGCAAAGCTTTCGAAACATGTTGATATATATTGATAAAGTAGTGATAACAAAGTAATTTTTAATTCATTTATCAATAATGACGCCACAATGTGAATACCAATCTTTTGAAATTCTTTAAAAAATATGATAAATATTTAAAAGTTTTATCTTTACGAGAGCCCCGTATATGAACTCGTCTGATTAAAAAATTCAATGCAATTAACTTAAAGTTCATGGACATATTTGGTGTTAATTTAATTGAAATGTGTCATGTTTATTCCCGTCACAGAAATATCAGTAGTTATTTTACATTACCTATTGTCGACCTACTTAATAATACATGAAACACGTAGTTACAAAATTGTATTCTTTCTAGCCGTCGGAGCAAAGTGCTTGGTAGTTTGGTAATAATATAATTGCTAACATGCCGGACTGCACGAAAGCTACGTTTAAAAATATAATTTCTAAATTATTTAAATCAAAGAATGTCATGGATGTGATGCATTCAGTTATCTGCGTGACCCGAATTGTCTCAATAAATCCTTTTACCCCCAAGATAGAAAAGGGCAACAGTAAATCCGTAATTAGTGTCCCGTACCTTTCTCTAACCATCGTGACGCTGACTTCATACTTCATTTGTGTGTTTTATACGATCGTCAACCATGAATCGGCCATCAGCCCAAAAATGCAGACGGAAAATAATGTTTTTGCTGAACAGTTACAAATTTTCTCTGGAATTGTTTCAGTGATTTTCTTTCTGATCGACACTTTCGTGAATAAAGACGATTTAGCTAGGTCATTTGAAAAGCTTTTTGAAGTGGACGAGATTTTTGTGACTTTGGGTCGCAAAAGATCTTATGACATGTTGCGTTTCAGAGTAACTTTACTGATGTTGGGATTTTTTTTTGTAACGTTTCTGTCCACTAATCTCGGAGATCAGTTCGTTTCTGTGATAAATTGGCAGTCCTTTGCTTTGCCAATGTCACTAAACTTTCCAACCTATCAGATCACGTTTACCATCGCTCTGTTTCTTTCATTTGTGTATATGGTCTCTCTTGATTTAGTAATTTTGAATCGAGAAATTCTGAAATTGGATCTGATAAAAGATCCAATTATTTTTAACTACGACATACAAGAAGCTCCCTGGAAGAAACGGGTAGTTAAATCCACGGAATCCAGGCGTGACGTCATGGTGGCAAGAATCACATTGATATGGCAAGCGTACACGAAGATTTGTCGCAGTTCTTTGATCGTTAACCAATATTTCGCCAGAAAGATTATGGTGATTATTGCACTGTCCTTCATCAATGGGTTGTTCAATTTGTTTTTCGGTCTCACTTCTATAGTTGAATTATTAAAGATATCTCGCACGGACCTCAATTTTCTGATATTTAGTTTCTCAAAATGTGTCGTGTACACCCTAAACTTGGTTGCAATCATTTCATCGTGTGAGGCATATGAACAGTTGGTATGTAAACGATGTGTACTTTTTTAACACGTAAATATTTTACGTTAAGATTATTGGAAAACACATGTTTTCTAACAACATCTGTGAAAATAATATATCGAGAGATTCACCATACTAAACATAGTTCAGTTTTTTTTGCGTTTCGACGCTTATTTTATTTTCCTCGTACCTTATGAAATATATTTTATTTATTATCATAAGAAGCAATTATTTTGTGATTTGACATCATATTAAATAATGCAAAAACTTTGTCATAACCGCGAATTTATTATATTTTTACGCCAACCAGGTACGCTCTCGTATATATAGGTACAGAAAACAATAAGAGAGATAGATATATTATAAAAAATAAATAAAATAAAATAAAATTCTCTTTCATGCAATACTTTTGAATTTTTATCACCCTCTAATATTTTACTCTCTTTATTGTAATATATTTGTCTCACTCTATTGTTTTTTGTATAATAATAATAGTTGGATGACTTGTATAGCGCCGTTTTTGTGAAAAATCACCTCAAGGGCGCTGTACAAATATTTCTTAACTAATTATGTACAGACAGATACAGAAAAACATACTTACCTGGCAGGTCGCTTCAGATGAACACAGTTTTAGAAAAATTTAATTTAATTATAGAGATGATAGTTTTACATGGTTATTTGTTTCTCCTTTTCTATTGATGTTACATTTATTAGATGATCGGTGGCACAAGAAGAGTTGGTATTTATTGAATTATTGGTATTAATTTTTAGGACTGAAAAGTATTCATAAAATGAATTTTAGGACTCGAAAATATCTATAAAATTACTTTACTCGGCGTAAGAAGCTTTTAATAAATATTAACGTTTTTATTTATTTATTTTTTATTTTTTTATTTTACACTTTGGATGTTTACAGTGTTGCGGGCTGTGGACGCATTTGAGCACCGATGCGTGATTTTTTAATTATATTTTTATTTTATTTAATGACTTTAGGTAAGTACTAACCGGCCAGCCTAGCTAAGCAATTTACAGGTGAATTTATGGATACGATTGTCTGAAAAGATGTGTTTTAAGTTTACTTCTGAATTCTGTTGAGTCTTTGATAATTCTTAAGTCATGCGGTAGTTCATTCCAGGCTTTAGGTCCTGACACTCCGAAAGCACGATCAACGAACTTAGTATTAGGTGTGCGCTTTGGTTCCTTCAACCTGCCGATAGCTGATGACGCTGCTGACCTAAGGGTGGACTGCCGTGAGTTGGTATTTTCGGGAATACACAGTTCTGATAAGTAAGCCGGAGCCATTCCGTTAAGTGACTTAAATACCATCCAGCAGAGCTTGAACTGGATTCTTTCAGGACATTTGAGCCAGTGGAGATTTTTGAGATGCTCTGAAATGTGAGAATATTTAGATACGCCGGTGATAAGTCTTGCTGCAGCGTTGAATACTGATTGCAATTTGTTAATTTGGTATTTGGGGAGACTCGCATATATTCCGTTGCAATAATCTAGACGTGACACAACGTACGAATTGACAAGCAGTTTAGTTGCCTCTGTTGGCAGGTTTCTCCGTACTGCTTTTATTTGCCTTAGTTGAAAGAACCCTGTACTTACAGTTCTGTTTACTTGACTTTTAAGGGAAAAGTCTGCATCCAGATTGACACCGAGTAATTTAACACACGTCTTGGGAGTAATGTCACTTCCCGAAATATTTATTGGGGAGTTATCAATAATATGCTGACGTCTGCTTGTGGCGGTCCAGAGAAACTCAGTTTTTGACGGATTCAGCTTCAATCTATTTGAGGTCATCCAGCGAGTTATTGCTTCAAGACACTCAGCTATGCGAGTTTTTAGTCTGTCTATTTCTTCTGGTAAGCAGTAGAAATAAACTTGCTGGTCGTCAGCATAGCAGTGGGATTGAAGACCGAACGATTCTATTATTTTAGCTACATCATTTGTGAAAATGATGAAAAGCAGAGGACCCAGAACGGACCCCTGGGGTACTCCAGATGAAAGGGTTGCATATTTTGATTGGTTTTGCCCTATCTTCACTGCTTGTAAACGATTGGTTAAATACGATGTCAGCCAATTCTTAACGCCACCGTTTAAACCAAAGGATTCTTCTAAACGTGTGATAAGAAAATCGTGGTCAATCGTATCAAAAGCGGCACTCATGTCTAAGACTGAAAGAAGTGCCAGCTTACCCGACTCTATGGCCAGAGTTATATCCGACAAAACGCGTAGTAATCCAGTTTCCGTTGAGTGGAACCTTCTGTATGCAGATTGATATTTAGTTAACAATTTATTTAAATTTAAGTGACTTATTATTTGTACAGCAGTAATTTTTTCTAAGATTTTAGATATAAATGGAAGATTTGAAACGGGTCGATAATTTGAAAGATCTTCAGCGTCCAATTGCGGTTTTTTTAATAATGGAGTTACGACAGCTGCTTTTAGTGATTTTGGAAAATCACCAATGTTAAATGACTTATTAAAGAGTTGAACTAGGAATGGAGCTAATTCGTTGCAACACTTCTTTAGTAACCATGTTGGTATAGGATCGAGTGCGCACTGTTTGTTCGGTGAAGCGAGTATTAACTTCCTCACTTCTTCGAGGGTTGTAGATTTGAAGGCAGCTAAGGTTCCGCCATTATTTTTTGTAAAAGATGGCGGTGGGGCGGCGATTGTGAGCGCGCGTATGGACTCAATTTTTTCGAGAAAAAACTTGGAAAAGATATCCGGAGCGATGTCAGTTGTATTTTCTGCACGAACATCGGCAACAACTGTCTTAACCGAGTTCCAAAGGCGACGCGGATTTATACGTTCTGAGTGAATCCTATTTGTCCAATATTCAGACCTTTTTGAACGAATTAAGATTGTGTACTCTTTTTGAGCCTGTATCCAATCGTTTCGTGAGGTAACCCCTGACTCTCTGTAGGACCTCTCCAATTTCCGCATTACTCTCTTCTGATTTCGACATTCGTCAGCAAACCAGTCGTCTGATTTTCGAACTCGCCGAGTTTTTGTAGAAGTTGGAGCATATTTATTTAAAAGGGTTGAGAGTACGGTGTTGTAATCATCTGCCAGTTTGGTAGGGGATTCTGTTTCCCAAGCGCTTTGTGTGCAAAGCGGGGAGGCCTTTAGATCTGTGAGGAAGTCGTCAAAGTTAAAACTACGCCATGCTCTTGATGAGATAGTTACGTAAGGGATTTTCGGTGGGTTAAAATCGATCTCAGTGCGAATTAGCCGGTGATCTGATAACCCCACATCCACGCTATCTGCTACCAGGGACGGGCCGCATGACTTTGAAACAAGAATATCCAAAGTCCCACCTGCATCGTGAGTTGGGTCGCTGACCCATTGACGGCATCCGAAGCACTCCAAGAGGTCAGTAAATTTAACAGTGTTGGGTGACTGCAGGCGCTCTAGATGAATGTTGATATCGCCAGTTATGAATATATTATCGGAAAGTCCTACAACCCGCTCAAGAAAACAGGACAGTTCTATAAAAAAGTCCGCGGTGATTTGTTTTGAACCCGGCCGGTATAGTGTACATAAAATGAATGACGCCCCTGCAGAGGAAACTCTGCATCCTAGATATTCAAAAGTTAGGTACGCACCTATGGACACCTTTGTCAAACGCAAGCCTTGGCGAGCTAAAATCGCGATACCCCCGTGATTTAAGCTAAAGATATTGTCATTCCCAGAAATCGTTGATTTAGGTCGGGCTTCTTCAAGCACCACGTATCCTAAGGCTCGCAGTCTCTTTATTGAAAAAGATTCGCCGTTTTCATGCCAGGTTTCAGTTATGGCCAGGATATGCAGATTCTGTTCGTTGAAAATCTCCCCTACCTCATCAACTTTGTTGTTGAGAGATCTGACATTCCAACATCCTATGCCTAGTTGTCTGCTCTTGGAGTTAGCATGCCGTTGTAAACGTGTTTTTACTATATTATTATTATTATTATTTTCTCTCCCAAGATTCAATAGGATTTGCGATGAAACGTTTCCCTGTTCTGCTAATGACGAAGTCGTTATTTTTTCTATGGGTTGTTCAATTCTAAAACACACGTGTTTTTTCCTATTGCGCCCTGCTCGGCAACCACGAAATCTGATTTTACGGGTTGTGTTACCACGTTCAAGGTTATAGAACGATATCTTTGCAGCTACTAAAGGGTCTAAAACAACACTTTCATCATTATTAAGTTTGAGTAATGTGCCCCGGTCGTATACGATATTTTTACAACCATAGCCTAAAGAAAACACGTCGTAAATAAATAAATCACTTTGCGCACTTCACTTCACTAGCCCATTGCACATGTGGCGAGCGACCCTCGACCACTGCGTTAGTTTAGTTAGTTTTAGAACACCGTAGCAGATTTGAACTTTAAATATTTGGGTTTTTATTATAAACTTGATTTAAGCCCGAGATGGCAACATAAAAATTATATATTTTTATAAATGTAACCTAAAAATTATTGCGGTTATTATAAGCTATTTTTACACCAGAAAAATTAAGAACTTCCGAATATATTTAAGGTACAGTAAGAGCGAAATAAAACGCCGCCGGCAGCCGCAGAGCGCCAGACGGTTATATATGCGATAACTCTGCATTATTCTTTAGTTATTATATTTGTACTGACGAAGCTTGATTTAAACGAAACCGGTTGGCGTAAAATAGAGTAAATTTGTAGTATATAACAAAGTGTTTGTTTTATTTAATATTTTATTTATTTTTGTCATATTTTTTTTATATTTATAAAGTCAGTCAGTATTAAGCACGTTAAATAATTTTGTTTTTAGAATGAAATTAATAGGAAGTATTTTGCGTACATCACGGACTGATATATAAATATCAATATATTTCCGGAGCGATACTTCCCTAGTCATTTTATTTTTGCTTGTTTAGTGGTTTACTGTATCGTAGGAGTACAGTACACCACTACACAAGCAAAAATAAAATGACTAGGGAAGTATCGCTTCCGAAATATGTCATTTTATCATTTTATTTTTGCTTGTGTATTGGTGTACTGTATCGTAGGAGTACAGTACAAACTATTTTGCATAGTTTGAATCACCATCGGTGTGCACAAATACATGCTTGACAACATGGTTTGATAAAAAAAATGTAATACAATGTTCTACATCACTGTTCTAGAGTATTCTTAATTAGAAAGGCATCTCTGACTGCAGTATTGTAATTTACCTTCAAAATCATTTCAATGCTCTACAGAAAACCAATTTTATTGTATTCATTTTTAAGAATTATGGAATTCGTTTGTCAGTAATTAAACGGTTACATAATGTTTATTTGTTTCTTAATTTTCAGTCCAAGAGATCAGCGTATATCATTAATAATATGATGGTTATAGAAAAGGATCCAAATGTTTCAAAAAAGGTTAGGGTAAACTGTTTTTTTATAAAATGTTGCACCATGAATATAATACCATAAATACCTGTTGGAAGGGTCACGAAATTCACACACAGCCTGCATATTAATTAAAGAGATAACACTTTCGCAGTATCAAACCCCAAAGCTTGAAATATGCTCATACCATAGACAAATTAAGTCTTATTATCGAATTAATTATAAAAGGAGTAATAACAAAAATAAATTAGTTAGAAATACTGTGTTTACACCGCTGTTTAAATATAAATATCAACATTATTCGGAAACGAAGCTTCCCTTGTCAGGACACACAGTATACTAAAAAATAATGACAAGTACAGACAAATAAAAAAGATGGAAAGTAATAATGTAAAATAAATTACAAACATAAATAAAGATTAAGAATAATTAATGAAAGTAGGTGAGAAATCAATTAAAAATAATTAAAAAAATATATACATTATAATAAATTTGTATTAGAAATTTTAAAATGAATGTATTTTTATTATTATTCTTAACAAGGCATAAAAAATAAAACAATAATGGCTATTATTATTAAAAAGTTATTTTAACCCTTTAGGTGCCACGTGTATTTTTTTTAAATGCTGGAGAAGTGTCGATAATCCATGAATATATGTATATATTTTTATTTTGGTTACGTTTATTTTTAGACACATGTTTTCAATAATGTGATTAGTTTAGTTAATTTTAGAATCGTGGGTATCGCGTGACGAATTTTATGGCTCGAGCTATATATCGTTCTGTGGCACTCAAATACAATAATGTATCGGAACGATATATCGTTCGGTGGCACCTAAGGGGTTAATAATATACTAAATATAGTTATTAACGGGAAGAGGGACGTCAGAGGGTTATTATTTATTATTACAAAATTATGATAATATTATTGTGCAATACGATAAACATGGTGTTTTTAAAGAGAAAAATATTTATTACGTTTTTTTTTTTATTTGCACGGGCTTAGCATTTATCAAAATTTAACACATTTCTGACCGTTCTACGCATATTTTACAAAAACATTTAAAAATTGAATATCCTTAAAATATGCTGTGAAAGTTTTTCTGTAACTTATCGATAAGATAAATTAAAAAAAAAAACAAGTGTGTGGTTTATTTTTTTTATGAACACTACGTGACTTTAGTGTTTTTTTTTTTGTAATTCGGATTACAAATCTTTGGTTATGTTTATTTACAAAAACGCAACCATAAAGGATTAAAAATATTTTCTCCACTGTAAAAATCATATTCGTATTTTAAATATTTTGTAAAACATACAATGGGACGGTCAGAAAAAAGTAATATTTCTGTTTAGTTTTTGATAAATACTAAGCCTATGTAAATTTATAAAATGTTTAATAAATATTTTTCTATTTAAAAACATTATGTTTATCGTATGGCGTAATAATACTATCATTATTTTGAATTAATAAATCATAACTCTCCGACGTCCCTCTCGCCCTTAATGCTAAAATGAATTTAAGAGTGTAAAGCCATATAAAAAAAAAGATTATTAATAATATTTAATAGACTATTAACACTTTTTCTAATTTCAAAAAAATTCTAAATTATCTAATTGTAAACCAGTTGTGCTCGTATGAAAATTTAGTGTTTAGAATTTTACAGTTATTATTTTTTTTTTTTTTTTTACATTTTTAATTAATTACTTACCTGATTTCATCGATTATAAATAATTTTTGTTTATGTTCGTAATTTATCGAGTTTTGTGTTATTATTTTTCTATGTTTATTATTTGTCTAAACTTACCATTTTTTTCTATGTGTCCAAATTAGGGTTGGTTCGTTTCCAAAATCATGCTGATATATATATATATATATATATATATTAAACAGTGGTGTGAACAAAGTATTTTTTACTAATTTTATTAATAATGACGCCACAAAATATTTTACTAAAGAAAAGAGTAAAAACGGTTTAGATTTCCATAATTTAATTTTTTTCTAGTTCTGTAAAACTTCTTTGACCGTCATATTGTACAAACATTAACCAAACAATAATAAATATTAGTGAATTGAGCACCGAAGTGAGAGAACTCGCTTGAACTTTGTTTTAAATTGACGAGTAACGTAACACTTGATGAATCATTCATTATTTATTTTCAGTTCCATTATTTTTCAACACACATGCTTCATCTTCAACCGCAGTTCTCAGCTGCTGGACTTTTCGCTATCAACAACAATCTCTACTTCACTGTAAGTAAGCGATATGTTTAGGAGAAAAATATGTTAAGAATGCATCCTATTAAACAATGATAAACTATCAAGAAATTGCTTACCTTTATTTTTGTTGGAATGCGGAGTTTGCTAAAGGGTTTCAATAAAACATAAATTTAATCGAAACCATATATTTTTTTCACGAACTCATATAAAAATATTTTTTCTTTCAGATGGGAGGTGCTATCACCACTTACATGATCATTCTAGTTCAATTTTCAGATACTCCAAACAATCCTAGTTAGAGTTTCTCGTAACTTCGCGATGCTCATTTAATATGTACGAGTAATTATATCTAAATCCTAAACAAATAGGTCAAAAACTTTTAATTTTTTCACGAAATATAAATAAATAAATTTCTATGTATGTGCTTGTGAAATTTAATTCGATCAGTGTTAAGATATTTTTTTCTTGAGGAGTTGTCAATAGTCATTCTGTTGCCTAGACCATTCAGTAAAACCCACAATGATCCAAAAGGCCATCGTTCAAATACAGTTACAAATATGCACAGGTTGGGGTGGAAAAGTTAAACATGAAACAAATATTTCGCTTACGATTGTTCCTTTATTTGAACCATTCTAGGTATTACGTATATTTTTGTACAAACATTAGGTACACGTACCCTTTTTTTATTAAAAAAAAGTTTTCTTAAGTAAACGTGGTTGTGGTTACCCGAACGCACAGTAGCTTTTGATCCTGTTTAAAATAGTTTTCTTAATGAAACTTGATTTTTTTTTATTCTGCTGACAATAACTCAAGTCAGGTCACGAATATAATACTTTACATTAGGTTTATGTGAACCTTTTTATAATTTTAATTGTTTTGATTACGATCATTATATAAGAAAATCACGACATACCAGTGGCGTGCATTGCACTTTGACTAAAAATAGGCTGTATAGAGTTCGAGATGAACAAATAAGATTTTTTTCAAACACAGTGTAAAAAATTGGATTAAAAGTAGTGATAGGGCATTTACCGGTGCACTCACCCGAATTTGAAACTATTGATTCAACGATTTACGAAGCATATCTTAATATAAGTATACATTCGTGGTATTTTAAAATTATAAAATAATTTGCAAAATTACTGCCTCAACACAGGCTAGCCTAGTGAGGCGGGTTATGTGAAACTTCAACTATAACTGTTATTATATTATTTTCTTTTTTACTTTATAAACTACTGTACACTTATATTATTATATACATGTCTTTTAGTTATAGTTAAATTTAATTACAATAAAGATATTATTATTATTATTATTATCATTACATTGAATTGTGTATTGCATATTTGAAAATTTCCAATTTATTCTCACCTAATCCGCTGATTGTTGCGGCCAACTGAATAAATGAGCATACAAGTTCCAAAGTCATGGAAAAAATACATTTTGATCAGAAATGTATTGCTTTTATTTTTTTAAATCTTAGTTTTTTTCCTAGGTTTGTACCTCTTCGGGTAGCTACGGATTTTCAGCCTTTATAGACTGTGTCACAAAAAAAGTGAAAATTTTGGTGTAATGAAATTGATTTACAAAAGGACCCGCGAACGCTTTGGCAGCACGTAAAAACAGTGTGTAGAGACACTAATGCCCTGACTGATTCCTCTCTTGAAGCGACTACTTTTGCAGCCTATTTTAACAGTAAAGTGCAAAACATTAAATCATTAATGGAGTAGGTTCACCTTCTGTAACAGCACCAAGGCAGCTATCTGGTATACCCACAAAATTTTCAAATACAAGTTAATTATAGCTCTCACGATATTAATCTTGTCCGAAGAAGCAATGTGCTCGGAATCATCTGCCTGCCTGGCTCATAAAAAAATATCTTCCGGATATGGGACCTGTAATTACAACCATTGTTCAAAAGCTACCCATTTTACCAGACACATTTAAATAATCATTTTCAACACTAATCTTAAAAAAACCAAACATTGCTATTGACAATGCGGATATTTACAGAGCTATACCCAACTTACCGTTCCTAGTCCAATTTCCTAGAGAAAATCGTAGATAAGCAATCGGTAGGGTATTTGAATTCTGCTGGCCTGTTTGCGAGAGATCATTCGGCCTGTATTCAACCAACAGAGAAACTATTTCAAATATTCAGTTTTCTCCTCACTTGTATTTTTGTTATTTAATGCTATTGCTCTTTTGTTATTTGTTATACTCGCGCTATTGGGATTTAGGATCTATGTTTATCATGTGTCTATATTTGACAATATTATTTTTTTAATATTATATATATTCCTTATGAAGAAAGAATCGCTTTCGAAACATGCAGATATGTGTATATTAGATAAGTGGTAAATACAGATTAATTTTTAGATCATTTATTAATATTAACGCCACAGAGAGAATACCAATCATTTGAAGAATAATTCATACGTTACATCTTTTACCGGAGCAAGTTTTTTTTATTCATTTCCACACGTGTGCATATTTTATTATTCATTTACGTAACGTTCACCTAAAAAGCGATTCCGATTTCAGACTTCTACGCGTTTGGACTTGTAATGAATAATAAAGTAAATATGGTTACAAAGAAAAGAAAAATTAGATTTTACTTCAGCATTGTTCCAAATAGCGTGGGAAGGTTCATTACAAATAATTATATGTCTTACTCTTAACCATATAATGTGTCAATGATAATATTTTTATTTTTATTTTAATAACTTAATATGAAATTCTGTATTTACACCACTGTTTGATATATAAATCATCAGGATATGCAATACACATTATAGTTTGTATCCTGATGAGGGAAGCTTTGCTTCCTAAACATGTTGATATTTATATATTAAGCAGTGGTGAAAACAAAGAAATTCATATTAACCGTTAGAGTGCCGCCCAGCGCCATCGCGCTGTGAGCCTTAGTTACGCAGCGCTATAGCGCTCCAATTATCGGTGTGCTTTTTTTTGTCCTCGGGAGAGCACATGTTCAATTTGAGAGTGGTATATTGCTGGCGGGTGTCTTGATAGCTGTATTTATTATTTATCCTGTTAAAATAAATACACCCTAAGGTGAATCGATATTTTTTACCATGTCGGAAGTTAGTTCTAATGCGGGTGATTGTAATATATCAAATGACAGCGGTACTACGGACGACGAGACCTTTGTTCCTTTAAATAAATTTGTGCAGCAAAGCAAATAAGATAAGGCGATCCAATCTCATATGCGCTCGCTGTAAAATGGGACTACATAGACCACGGGAAAACACAATTTTGAAGTGAAATAATCTTACATTTTTGTAAAAAAAAAAACTTGTTTTTGTTTTTTAAAATTGAAATTTTCTATATTATTTTACCATGACAACCAACTTTAGAGAAAAAAACTAAATGTACTAGTATTTAAGTTTGAACGTCAGTATTGATAATTTTTTTTTTTAAATGGGCTGGAGTTCCTTATCAAAAATTGTTTAATACATTATTTATCACATGGCAAAACTCACGTTTTAACCACAATCAATACCTACACAACTTAAGGCATTATAAACCATAACATAATATGATCTTCATTTGTCTGTATTTCATAATAGTTTCTATGATTACTTAAGGTACATTACACTAGGTCACCTACATTAAAATAGTACTTAAACAACAAACAATGTCAACATTAGAAGTAAAGATCATCTTAGATACTTAAATAATAATGGCATTTCGGAAATTGCCAATCATCTTACTGATAAAGAACATACCTTCAATGAAAGCACCGGTACTAATATTCTGCACACTAATGATCATGGCAAGATATTAAAGAATTTAGAAGCACTTAAAATAAAGGAAGTCAAATTCTTAACAATCAATAAAATGTGTCGAATAACCAAATATTAGGTATATTTCCCAGAAACTCATAAAATTCCCATTATCCCTTAATCACTTAGTTTAGGTGACGCTATGTATCTGTAGATATAATACGGTATTTATGTTCGCATCTATCTCTTTCTCTCTGTTACCATGTTAGATTTTAATTTCATCCTATCTCACCGTTCCTGTGTTATGTTTTGTCTCATTTTATATGTAAGCGCACACATGATGTATTTTTTGATTGGTTTAATTTTGTACCCTGATGTTGCTTGTATCAAACGAAACCAGTCGTTTGAATAAATTTAATAAATTTTGTGAATATAAACAAAACTTATAATAGTTACATTGCATTTATATATGTTTATTACATTCACATCTTATAAATAAAGATTATATATATATATATATATATATTATTTACCGAAAACAGATTAAAATACTTGTATAAGCCCAGATGGGCATACGAGTATAATGAAATAAATAAATAAATACATATATTAATAATTGAAAAATTTGTATAGCGACGCTTTTGTGAAAAATCATCTCAAGGACGCTGTACAAACACACGAAGAGTTCATACATATACTATGTATACATATATTCAGAAACATACTAAAAACTTAACTTAAAACTTCTATGATTTGGCCGTAGTAACTATTTTATCTTACTTTGTTATTGTTATCAATTATTACATAAAATTTATTAAAAGATTAGTTGCGAACGAAGAGTTGATATTTTTCTCAAACTATTTTTCTTTGTTTTCATTGTTCGTTTTTGAGACGGGAAATTAAATTTTGGGTAATGAAATCTATTTTAGTCTGAAAACAATTATAAATAATTATTTGCGTTCACAAATTTAGTTATTTACAATATCGTGGAATACGAAAAGTTTCAGATAGCAGATTTGTGAATTGCGTGAAATATTGCGTGAAATATTAATAATAATTTAATACAGGTAGGAACTAACAGGCTAGCCTAGCTAAGAAAATTTTGTAATATGACATCTTGCTAAAATAGGAACACGTATAAAATAAATATTTAACACAGTGTAGTAAAGTTAATATAAAGCTATATAAGAGAATCATTGAAGAAGATAATACTAACACATCCCAAATGAACCACGAAACCGAAAAAACAACAGAAATTAAAAAGATTTCAGTCGCATCTGGAACTCGAACCCAGTACCTCTAGATATTCGAGGTAACCGCTTAACCAACTTAGCTAATGAGATTAGTTCAATTTACACCATTTACACCGATATCATACTTCAAGTTCTAGATTTGTTAATATTATCCTCCATTTTTATAAATCCCATATTATTGGCTGCTATCCTTATGATGATTGCAAAGTTTCATCCCAGTTTTTAATTTCTGTTGTTTTTTCGATTTCGTGGTTCATTTGGGATGTTTTAAAATTATATTTTTCAATGATTAAAATATTACAATGAGGTTTACAAACTTCAATGAGTTATAAAAAATAAATTGACTATATAAGAGAGTTAACGCGCACAATACGGTATCACTTCTACATACATAAATACACACTACACCACATCCTACACATGTACCCCGATGATAGACACTGTAACGCCGTCTAAAACGTTGGCTACATGAGAGGGAAGTGCAACACATAAATGATGTAATTAATACCATTAAAAATTGCATAATCAGACTATTCGCAGACGAAACTTTAATATACATTTCATGTTAAAAGTACACCGAAGCAATAAATAAAATATATGTGAAACTTTTTAATTAACTAACCAACACGCCATTTCTCCGCAGGGGTCGGCAGATAGGACGGACCGCCAAACAACTCGATATTGACATACACTTGCATCATTCACTTTTATACATCGTCTCAAATATTCGCTTCTATTATTCCGACTTCTGACTCAAGTATTCGATTCATTTGATCGTGCCATGTCTTCCTCGGGCTTCTTCTTCAATTCACATTCGCGTCATATATTCTCCTTACAGTCCTTTCTTCGTTCATTCGCTCTACATGCATCTTTCTCATTACGCTTACATCAGCCTTGCATTCTTTACGAATCTCAACATTTTTCACACGTGTGTTAATCCGTGTATGACACATTCGCCTAAGAGATCTCATTTCTACGGCATTCAGTTTACTTTCATCCTTCCTCTGCCAATTCCATACCTCGCTTCCATATATCAGGGTTGGTATCAGCACTCCATTGTTAGCTTCGCTTCTTTGGACAACTTTTGGTTAACGCCAACCGCATAATATATGAAGATCTTCAAAATACAGCTAAGTGGCTGGAAATAAACAAATTAACCCTGAATATGATTAAAACAAAATATATGGAAATAGGCAATAAAATACATAATATATGGTTAAATTTTGCGATTGATGATGGAGGTATTGAAAAGGTAAATTAATTTAAACACCTAGGTGTAATATTTGATTGAAAAGGTTAATTTTCTTGGAAGTCTAAGAAATAAACTAAATCGAAACACTACAGAACTAATTTATAAAACTATAGTTGCTCCACGATATTATACTTGTATTTGACCAATGAATGAAATCTAAAAATGGTAGAAATTATTCAAAACCGAGCTATGAGATGTAATTCTGGGGAAAGGCAAATACACAATAATCAAGCAAGTGAGAGAAGAGCCTAATTGGATTCATATCTTCGGTATCTTCTACCTATGAACATAGTAGATAATTATTGCTCATCATATTTAATGAAACTGAAGGTTTTTTTAATTCGCGTATTCAATCTAACTGATCTATATTAGAATATCTTACAACAATACATCCGTAATATATCAGAATAATAGTAAAATCCCAAAATTGAATACGAAACTTAGAGAAGATAACTTGCTTTCACTGTGGAGAAAGCCATAAATATGACACATGTCCCAACAAGGCGAAAGAACCAACGTGCTCAAATTGCACCGGAGTTTCAAGAACCCACCGGGCAACAAATCCAGATTGCCCACTCTGGAAGCTGATGGATGAGCGCTTCAGAGAAAGGGTAGACTACGTGGGACACTGCTAAAGGCAACTTCAAGGAAAAAAAATGTTTCAATATACAAGAATACAACACTAAAGGCTCCTGTATGCGTATTATGTACATGAATGCTAGAAGCATCAGAAACAAAATTGACGAAATTGAAGAAACTCTAAAAAACATTTCAGAAACAGTTCATATTCTCGTAATCACGGAAACCTGGCTACGTAAAGGAGAGGAAACTTTTTTGAATATTGCCGACTACTCTGGAAATTTTGCTTCCCGTGAGATGGACAGAGGAGGAGGAGTCGCCATTTACATGCATAATACACTCGACAATAAAAAAATCGAAGAATGCGGCAGTGAAAATACCTTTCTAGGAATTATGATTACGGCAAAAAATATTAAACCTCTAAATCTGTATGTTTTTTACCGTAAGCCGAACTCAAATATAACAGACTTCTTTGACTCTTTAGAAATAATATTAAATAAAAACAAACAAGACACATTACTTATTGGAGATTTCAATATCGATATTTCAAAAGACACTGATATTGCACGGAAATATATTCACACCTTGAAATCGTATAACTTTTATGTATGTAACACAATCTTTCCCACAAGAGTAACTAACAACACCAGCTCGCTAATAGACCACATTATTACAAATAGGACAAATGGTTCCGGAAAAATCTCAAATATTGATGATCCCCTTAGTGACCATAATATACTTATATTGGATTATGAAAATTCGCTAAAAAACCTCCCCAATAACAGATCCGCAAGAAACCTATCAAATGCTTACAAAATAAATTATCAAAAATAAAATAACACACTTAAAACTTGTAAATTTACCCATTCGTCTGACGATGTAAACAAAAATTATAATGACTTCGCTGACTATCTCCAAAATGTTATGAATTCGTGTCAAACAAAACTAAAAACTAATATAGGAGACAAAAGACCTAACAATACTCCATGGTTTGATGCAGAACTTGATAGGCTGATTAAAAAACGAAATAGCATATTTAAACTTTGGAAACAAAATCAAGGAAGTATTCCTTTGACAATAGAAAAAAATAAAGCTCGTAATACTGTCACCAACTATAGAAGATATATTAAAACTAAGTATTATACGAATTTGCTTAATGAAAACATGAATAAGCCACAACGAACATGGAAAACAATTAACTCCATTATATCAAATAGCTCCTGAAACCCAACAATAGCTTGTAAATTGCTAGTCATAAATGACGAAGAAGTAAAAGAACCAAAGGAGATTGCAACCGCATTTAACACATATTTTCTCTCAGTTGGGGAGAGTCTAGCATCAGTCATAAAAACTTCAAAAACTGATTTAAATACCATCTACATGGCACCTCAAGCAAAACAATCTTTTAACATGATCAGGACAAATAAAACAGAAATCTTACGGATCATATCCAACCTCAAATCTAAAGCGGCAGCTGGTTCCGATGGTATAACCTCTCTCCTTCTCAAAAACTGCAAGGAGGAACTGGTGAATGACCTCGTATTCTTAATAAATCTCTCTCTGTCAAAAGGTATCTTTCCAGACAAACTAAAAGTTGCAAAAAATTATTCCTATACATAAAGACGAATGTAAAAAAATGTCCAAAATTATCGTCCAATCTCTATACTTCCAGCTATCTCCAAAATTTTTGAATGGGTCATCAAAGAAAGACTATTGAAATATCTCGAACAAAACAAAATTCTCACCTCAAAACAATACGGTTTCAGACGACGATCTAACACTCAATGTGCAGCTTTCGATTTCATATCAAATCTGCAGAAACATATTGACCATGGAGATTTTACAGCGGCAATATTTTTTGATCTAAAGAAGGCGTTGGACACGGTGGACCATAACGTATTGATCGAAAAACTGAAACATTTGGGTATTGCTGGTACTCCTCTGGAACTTTTCACTTCTTACCTATCAAATCGCTTTTCGGCAGTAGAACTGGGTGGAGAAATGAGTGAATTGGGTGAAATAACATGTGGAGTGCCACAGGGATCAATTCTTGGACCGTTGTTATTTCTAATATATGTTAATGACATAACAAAGTGGGGCATTAAAGGAACTCTTCAACTTTATGCGGACGATACTGTAATTTTTTATAACAAAAAAAACCTAGCGGAACTTGAAATGGAAATGAATGCCGATGTTTCCCATCTCACAACCTGATTGAGAATAAATAAACTGACCCTTAACGTAAAAAAACGCATTATTTACTATTCGGCAACAAGAAAAATTCCAGCCTTGATATCAAAATTGGTGACAACTGCCTCGAAAAAAAAACGACAACAAAATATTTGGGCCTTATAGTAGATTCTCAACTCTCGTGGGATCTCCACATAAATCATGTAAAGGAGAAAATTACCCCCATAACTGGTGTGCCATATAGACTTCAAGGATTACTACCCATTCCGTTACTAACTGCAGTATATTACGCCATGGTACATTCACACATTTCCTATCTCTGCTGTATCTGGGGCTTTGCCTCGAAGAAATTGATTGCTGATCTGCAGGTGGTTCAAAACCGAGCCCTCAGAAATGTTTTTGGACTTCCATGGGACACTCATGTCAGGGACATCTACTCAGTTTCCGGTATCCTTCCAATCACGATCCTTCCTAAGTATGAAATCACCAGCACCATCCCACAAATTACTCAACAATCAACTCACACTAACGTCAAGCCACTTTACAATCAAGACATCCACAACCACAATACTCGAAATAACAATAAAATCTGCATTCCTCAAACACACACTACAAAATATGGAATAAAATCTTTAAACTACATTGCCTACACACTTTATAATTCGCTTCCAGATATGTACAAAACCATCCAGAAAAATAAAAAATCCCAAAATGATGGTATAAAGGAATACTTTTTAAGGATTTTTAAAAATGAAAATCAGTAAATCCATATTTGTATATTTTGTTGTTCCTTTATATGTTTTCTCTTGTGTGTTGTTCTATTTAACTTGGCCTTATAAAATTATTTCTGTCTGTATGTGAAACTTCTATTTTTGATATTTTGCTGTCAATGTAAAATTGTATGTACTATCTCCTACTTATGTATTGTAAATTCCTCCTGTCCTAAAATGAGTTTTGAAACTCATCGGGATTGCTTTAGCAAGAAATAAATATATAAAAAAAAAAAGGTGGGAAAGTTTCTGCCATTTCAATCAACGTTTCGATTCTGAATGGTGGCTCTTTCACCAGGGCGATACTAAAAGTATTCCACCACTCTGGAACTTTCCGCAAGATTACAATTTATTATTTTATATGAATTAATACAATTCTAATTACATAAATTTATAGAGTCTTGCTTACGCCGCTTTTAATATACGGCTTCCATGGTTGAGGGGTTAGCTCGACTACGAATCCGAAGGTCGTGGAACAGGAACCGGCGTGCGCAAGTAATTTTTATTGGAATTAATTTGTGTTGTTTCACAATTAATTCATTTAAAAATAATATATAGTATATTTGCGCATCGTTCCAGAGTGGAAGATACTTTTCAGTATCGCCTGGTGAAAGACCACACCATTCAGAATTGAAACGTTGCTTGAAATGCTTTTAGCCGTGTTTGGTGACCAGATCTGAATAGCCAGGTATTTACCCTTTTCCCCACCTTCCTCTCCCCCTTCTCCTTCCCCTCCCTAATACCTTCAGCCTCACAACATTCCCCAATTGGGAATGCCATAGTCTCACTGGCTCCAGGCGGTTGGGAGCAGTTTGGGACTCTTGTGCGGTATTCATATAAAAAATATAAAAAAATAAAATATATAAATATCAACATGTTTCGGAAGCAAAACTTCCCTCATCAGGATACACAGTATACTAAAAAATATTGACAAGTATAAACTTACATATATTTTTAGTATACTGTGTATCCTGATAAGGGAAGGTTCGCTTCCGAAACCTTACCCCTCATCCCCGGAGGCGTTCAAAATTATGTATATCTCAAACTTTATTTTATTTTATTGTTTGCGCTTTACTCTTACTTACTAAGACTACGCGTATTAATTACCTAATGTTCGCAAAACGCCAATCCACTTTATCAGCTAGTCTCACATAAAAATAGATTTTTCATTCACACCTGTAGAAGTTTCTAGCAACTAGGTTTTGTTTGTGTAAAAGCAAACAAAAAAATTATAGATTAAAACCACAAATGTCGGCCTTAGTATCAATTATCAATATATTAAAGCCTCCTCCGACAGATACAAGCAGAATCTGAGTTATAAAAGGCATTAGAAGACTAAATATTCAAACAACACCTTTATTAATAAAATCTGATGCTTCGTGGAATGAACGAACCTATTCCTATACTACATTGAAGTAGAAATACTATTCCTGTCATGTAAACGAATTTAGTATTAGAAATACGCTTAAATAATCTATTGTACATATTATATCTAGCATCTAATGTCCTTAACCTTAGCCATTTCGTTAAAATTAATTGAAACTTACCTCCTCCTATTTCCTTATTACCCCCAGTTTAAGATAACATATCTTAAGGTCTAGGGATCCAGATCTATTTTTAGATAAATATCCCAGGGAAAGTTTCGGGTAAACAGCTTCTACACACATATAAGAGCAGTTCGTGCGAACTATTCGTCGCCTAATTTCATCAATTTAGATTGCGTGCTAAAGGTTTCATCTCAAGAGATTTTTACTTAGTCATCGTCGTGATGGCGAGTGACTCTTAAATATTTCAATTTATGTGAAGTTTTTGTAAGAATACTTATCTGAAACTAATCTTTTGATATATTAAATCGCTTATAATAATAATAATCGGATGATTTTTATAGCGCCGCTTTTGTGAGAAATCACCTCAGGGGCGCTGTACAAATATTACTTCCTATTCTTATATTATTCTTATATTACGTCTATTCTATGAATTTATTATTATTTATTTATTTATTTATTTTTTTTTGGACAGGCCATCATTACACATTATTTATAGACCATATAAAGAGATGAAGTTAAATTATATTCAAGAATGTATTTAATATTACAAGACGCTAATACAAATGATAGAGTGATTGTTTCCATTATATTCAAGAATGTTTTTAATATTGCAAGACGCTAATACAAATGATAGAGTGATTGTTTCCATTATATTCAAGAATGTATTTAATATTGCAAGACGCTAATACAAATGATAGAGTGATTGTTTTCATTATATTCAAGAATGTATTTAATATTGCAAGACGCTAATACAAATGATAGAGTGATTGTTTCCATTATATTCAAGAATGTATTTAATATTGCAAGACGATAATACAAATGATAGAGTGACTGTTTCCATTATATTTAAGAATGTATTTAAGCTAAGACAAAGAATTATTATCCATATTTTTAGGACAAATAACACAGAACTCTTAAAAGGGTGGAGCGGCGGGGGAGGATGGTGGCCGGTGGGATTTATCCAGAGGGCCCTCACAATCTTCTTTGTCTTGGTTACGCCCCTGGTGGCGTGAGGGGTCGGATTGATGTTCGTCTGCACGTACGCCAGGCGCTTGTCAGCCGGCTTCAGGATCCGGAGGAGCACTTCATCGTGTAGTCCACTGACATCATTGCTCCTGCATTGTCGAATTCCCTGCAGTACCAGTTGCTTCTTGGCAAAGAACTCATACCCGTCCTCTACCACCTGATGCACCCGGCAGATCAGGTCAAAGTCGTGCTTGTTGAGGTACTTGGCCACTATCTCAATGACGTAGGTAAAGGCTCGTTTTCGCCCCAGCTGGTGTTCTTGTTGGGGTTCACTTCCCGGTTGTATACAATATTTTTTACAACCACCGCACTTCACTAGTTCCGCACGTGTTCGATGTACGCCGCCAGATGTATTATTACTCTAAGGATGTGACCGATGTCTAATGCGTTAATTCGGAAGAACAAAGCAGATTTCAACTCAAAATATTTGGCTTTTTATTATAAACTTGATTTAAGCCCGAAACGACAGCACTAAAATTATGTAATTTTTATAAATGTAACCCAAAAATTATTGCGGTTATTTTATGCTATTTTTACACCGGGAAAATTAATAACTTACCGATCCTTCCAAGGTAAATCGGGAGCGACTACAAAACGCAGCCGGCTGCCACGAGGGCGCCAAGCTACCACCTACCACCACCTACCACCACCACCACCTATACCACCTACTCATGATTTATTAGATATTTTTTTGTATTTTTTTCTACGATGAATACTGATTTTCTATCTATATACTCGTATTTATAAATAATAGTGTCCCTAACGATGTTTGTTTGTTTATATACAAATCTACAGTTTTAATCAGAGATTAATGGAATTTTGCACATTTGACCTAACAAAAGGAAGGTCACTGTTCACGTAGGATTTCTATAAACCATTCCATTCCCATTTTCTACCACTTACAGCAGAATGTTGGTACTTGATGAAATTTTGCAAACTTGACTTTCAAAATAAGAAGAAAATTACTGGGTAGGGTAGGGGTCGGGGTAGGGGAACACCGATAGTGGTTCAAATCGGTTCGAACTAGTTTATAATACCGGCCCACAGTCCCCTCTTATACCGTAGTCCCAACGATACAGTACACCACTACACGAGCAAGAATCTGATTTACCTGTAACAAGTTGAGAATATAGTACCGATAAACGTAAGCCTCATTGAAAACACATCATTTTTTTAAGTATTTTACAAATATTGGAAAGTATTGATCGATTTGTTTGTTGGATTATCTCGCCATACTACATAGGGGTTACGTTGTTTAGCTCCTCGTTTGGATAACTTAAATACAGTTTGGAAAATCAACCCATCTCATCCTTTTCTTATTCTGTTCTCGGCACTTTGAAAACTTTCAAACTAATAATTCCTCCAAAGTAGATCAACAAGTGATTAGAAGTACACCGGTAATTGAAATTTCCTATAAAACAATTTAAACTTCTAAATTGATAGACAAACTAAATACCTTTCCCACCGCAACTAATCGTACCTTTCTATTTCGATTTTCTCTTTAATCCCCCATGAAAAGAGCTTTTAAAGTTAAATTACGCCAGTATTGAGTAGCCGAGCATCTATCAGCCCTTCGTTAATATTTTTTTTATTAGGCTAAAAGAGATTTCCCCTGCGGCTTTCACTATTGTCAAGTTTTCGCCATTCTTTTCCATATGTGAAACTTCTTATAAAGGCAATTTTGTGGAAAAGTTTTAATTTCTAGACAGACGTGAATCACCCCTCTCGTTTAAAAGAGGCTTTAAAACTTTCTGCAATCTAATAACGGTCAAATGATAGTTTCAGCCCTTGGGATTTTAGTTTTACCACAAAAAGTTATGACGCATGAATCTTTTTGTGTAGGTAGGTATGTAAGTTGGTCCTTTAGCCAGTATAAAGGAAAAGTCGATAGTTTCCTTGTGTGGTTGATCCTTCTGGAAAATGTCTTGTATTCGTTAAGAACTTTTTTTTGTAATGAGAACTTTAAAACTTACGCTTTAGGAATAGGCGATTCGTGACTATATGTTTTATGTCAGTCCTGAGACTTATTTCTTACCGTACTACATTTTTGCTCATTATTTTATTTTTCTTTTTTTACATTTGAAAGTTTGTAATTTCAAATTAATGCGATTTATATGTTGGTTTTGTAGTTTACTATACTGGTAATTACGTTAAAACATTTTCATTAATTTTGTGGCCCAACAACTTAAAGCCAAGAATTGGTGAAAATGTTTTTTTGACACATATTTAGGTCTACCATTATTGAATTTGTAATTTCCAATGTTGCATTTAATCGACGAATGACAGACAGTTTTATCATAATGTTTGCATTGCAGAAATACTTCATACTCGAAGCATAAACGACATGCAGATTACCTACAGACACTCTTTAAAATCCTTGTATTCATTTGCAAAAACACGGTGTTTTTTTAATAAATTCATGGAAATGGGGTTGTTTCGTAACTGTACTGGATGTCAGAGGATATTAATGTAATAACTTCCATAGATTGTCTTCGTTATTATGGTTGCTGCATGCTACATGAATACTTTTTAACTCCATATATTATTGTTTTTGGCAAATAATCAAAAGGGTATTATTTATTTGATGGATGTAAATAAACTGATTTTAAGCATACGTAGTACATTTTCTTTTCAATCTTTTTAAAAATATTTTATTATTATTATTATTAATTTGAATTAATATAATCACTTTTATGCTATTGTAAGCCATATTTTAAAAAAAAATGTAAAAAGTGATCTATCAACAATTTTGTGTAAATCACACCTTCTACTCGTATTTGTGGAGAATTTATATCTGTCTCATTAAATTTATTCCTAGATGTTTTCTTGTTCATTTAATTCTGTCGGAATTAAAAAGAAAATATTAATAAAATGAACTGATGTAATAAATCCTCACAAACCAAAGACAAGACAAAGCGTAAGACAAAGCATTTGTCTAGAGAAAAAGATGTTCAAATTTGGTCATGACGTGGATTTGGGCAAACGGCCTAGGATCAGTGGCGTGCATTGCTCTTTGGCCAAAAGTAGGCTATGCATAGTTTTTAGCGGATTTTACTTAGATCAAAATATTTTATTAATATCACCATTTATACACAATTAAAAACCTACGGCGTATTACATTATATGATAGAAATCGGACTAGGTAGTTTAAATAATACGTTCATAAATCTCAACTCGAGGTAATAGGTAATAATTTTCTTCAGTCAAAGATTTATTAATTAATTAACTAAAAAAATATACTTTCTTTACACCACTCAGGAATATATGAAGACTATATTAAATTACATTGTATTCATATATTTCTGATGATGACAGCTTTGCTGTCGAAACATGTATATGTTTATGTATATTTATAAAGTGGTGTAAACAAAGTGTATTTTTTTTATTAATTAATTAATAATCACGCCACAAAGTGAATTCCAATCGTTTGAAGAAATTATAAATGATTTATTACTTATTTTTTTCCTCCACAGATGGCGGCATCGCAAAAACATTTTTTACGTTAGTCTTTACCTACTGGTAGCGTTGGAAACTAAAAACTAATATTTTATGAAAAGGGTAAAACCTTTATTAGAGGGAGAACATTATGTCCTTAATTTCAAAACTTTTTTTTTTCTTGAACAAAAATTACTAGCCGTGCAGCGTTACTATTTCACAGCATTTGGTGAAAGCGGTATGCGGAGGCTTTGCTTTGCTTAATGTATCCCGCAAAAAAACTAGATCGAGGAAGTCAAGTGCATTGCCATAAGTCGGGTTGCAACTAAAGAGTACAAATTTGTCAAATAGAAATCATTTATCAATGTAGAACTGTTGTGATAGAAAATATTCACAATTTTTTTGGAAAAATACATTTTGATCTGAAATTTGTTACCGTGTTTTTTTTTCCTTTAATGGTTCGTTTTTCTTGGAGTAGGCCCAACTATTTAGCTTTTATGTACTGGACGCCACTGCCTTGAATAATCTCATCTTCCAGGGATGCTTTAATAAAGGACAACTTGGTCTACTATCCCCGCAGACCTTGTATAATAAGTATGCAAATGAATTCTTTCTTCAGCCACAAAATACAGCTTAATTTTCAAAGAAATTTTTCGCTTTGACCTTAACTGTAATCAAATACCCTTATCCATTTACATTAATGTTGCAATCACCTGTGTTAATTGATTTTTGCACGAATTTTCTTTATTCTTTTCGCGTTGGCAAAAACGTAAGGTGAATTTTGATGTAAAATAAAAATTTTGGATTAGTTGTAGGTACATTTAAAAAAAGCGTTGCGAATATATTAAATTTCGAGTGTATGTCCCAGTGACATGTCAGCATTTCAACAGACTATTTAGATAGCCGTTTTATTGTCCTCCGTAGCGTAATGGTATGCGTACTTTGTTTTGCATTCGGACGTTGCGGGTTCCAATCTGCCTAGGAGTAAAATTGTATTTTCTTGTTTTTTTTTCATGTAAGTATGTTTACTACCGGTTCAATTTTATGTTGTATTATGTGGAGAGACTTAAATATAGCTTTAAGCTCAGTATTAAATTAAAGCCGTGAAAAAAAAATAGGTGTACAAATTGTTGATAATTAATTATTAAAGGTAGGGTTCACCTGAAGGTACTTTTTGTATTGTTTGAATATTAATCATGGGTTTTATTTTATAGATTTTCGAGGAAATTTAATTTTCTGTAGTTATATATATTTTTACTAAAATTCTATATATATTATATTTTCTAAATTATGAAGAATCCAACGAAGCGAAATAAGAAAAAAATGGCTTTATTCTCAAAATCGTTTTTTGTCGTCCAACGTGGATATGAACATCGTTGATATTTTAAACCTTTTTTGCAACCCTTTAATTATGTGCTTTTAAAACACCATTAATATTCCATCATGCATAACGCCCAAATTAAACGTATTCTTTGCGTTTCGCAACGTTCCCCTGATGTGTTCAAAGCTCTCCTAATATGCGTTGTCTTCACACGGAGATACCAACATTAAAAACGTATTAGCTTTTTCTACCCCTCCCTTCCTCACGATTAAATATCTCTTTTCCAAGCACCTCATTTTTTGCCGGCCCTTTTGAACCCCTCAAAACCCTTACAAGGGTCACTTTATCAATGATGCGAGCAAAAAATTATCTTCATTTAAAGCTCCGTCAGTACTTTTCAATGAGCTTTTTCATTCAGCCCCTAATGCCGTTCGTGTTTTTCGTACAATCGTTTTGAAGAGGTTCCTTACCTTTTCTTTTGTTTTTATTAAGTCCTTAAAACCTGCAATATTTTAAAGAGGATGCGAACATAAGACTTGCGACTCGAAGGATAAAATATGAATAATTTTCCAAAAATATTGCGTTAGAGAAATAAAATAAATGAATATAATAATATACGAGTAATAGTGGTTATCATGCATTGCTTTATGGCCGAAGGTAGGCCATAGATTTTATTACTTGTTATTATAATATTATTTTCTGATACATTTTCAAATATTGTCAGGTTATTTGTAACCCGGGAATGTTTGCCTTTCTTTAAAAGAAAATATTATAATCGCGATAAATAGATCGCGAACGAATAATGACGTTTGACATTTCACTGACATTTGTTTACCCTGTTGACACTTTTTATAACTTGTGCTCTGTTGAGGGGAACTTAATCCATAAAAATCGATATCTTAAATTGATCGTAAATTTTATCAACAGGCTCAACAGTCGCTCAGTGGGTTGGGAAGAACGGCCATTAGTCTTTCGGGATTTCGGTTTAAAAAATTTTCATCTTATATTTTTTTATTTATTATTAAGGTTATTTCAGCCATTACAAAATAATAATCGCAATTGTAAGTAACCATATTTTTAAATTATGCATCCATCAACTGGTTATGGATTCATGTAAAGAGTGGCTACTATGGCGGTTCTAAAATTCCACATCGAATATCGCAGCGTGCTCGCTGATGTTAACTGAAAGCTGTAAGACATGTGCACTCCATACTACGGGAAAATTCTCAGTTAAACAAAGGCTCATCAGTGATAAAGTTCACGCGAGTGCAGCGCAAACCGAAGCCATGTATTGCAGGGCTTACTCGATTCACCTTATTGTTTTCAACGGACTGCTGTATGTTATCCTGGCATGGTAAAATTATACGAATTTGTGAGTTGTTCTATTTCAGCTTCCTGGTTTTAATAATGTACATTTGGTGATATTGTTGAGATTCAATGTTATATTTTATGCTTTAAAAACAGTAATAAAGGGAAGATTGTGCTGGTTTAACGTTGTGTTTAGTTATTAACGATACAATGATAACGTTTCCTTTGTAAGAGAATAAACCAACCCTCAAAAAACTTTTCAAAGTACCTTAACATCTCTTTACGTATTTATTCTATTATAATTTATACGTTTGTATTATAATTATGAAAAGCCGTAAAGTAAATGCTTTATACGAATATGTATTTATTCTAGTTTCAAATATGTCGTATTTAGGCTAAATAAACAGATTTATAAATAAATTAAATAATGTACTTTGTATTAACCACTTTATTGATATTTAGATATCTACATGTTTAGTAATATATTTTGTATTACTCCTGATGAAGAAAGCATCGCTTTCGATACATTTAGATATCTTCATATTAACAAAGTGGTGAACAAAAAGTATATTAATTAATTAATAATGACGCCACAAAGTAAATACTAATCGTTTGAAGAAATTAACTAAGTGTATTATTCAATTCGTATATTAATAATGACACCACAAAGTAAATACTAATCGTTTGAAGAAATTAACTAAGTGTATTATTTAATTCGTTTATTAATAATGACGCCACAAAGTAAATACTAATCGTTTGAAGAAATTAACTAAGTGTATTATTTAATTCGTATATTAATAATGACGCCACAAAGTAAATACTAATCGTTTGAAGAATTTAACTAAGTGTATTATTTAATTCGTTTATTAATAATGATGCCACAAAGTCAATACTAATCGTTTGAAGAAATTAATTAAGTGTATTATTTAATTCGTTTATTAATAATAACGCCACAAAGTAAATACTAATCGTTTGAAGAAATTAATTAAGTGTATTATTTAATTCGTTTATTAATAATGACGCCACAAAGTAAATACTAATCGTTTGAAGAAATTAACTAAGTGTATTATTTAATTCGTATATTAATAATGACCCCACAAAGTACATACTAATCGTTTGAAGAATTTAACTAAGTGTATTATTTAATTCGTTTATTAATAATGACGCCACAAAGTAAATACTAATCGTTTGAAGAAATTAACTAAGTGTATTATTTAATTCGTTTATTAATAATGACGCCACAAAGTAAATACTAATCGTTTGAAGAAATTAACTAAGTGTATTATTTAATTCGTTTATTAATAATGACGCCACAAAGTAAATACTAATCGTTTGAAGAAATTAACTAAGTGTATTATTTAATTCGTATTTTAATAATGACGCCACAAAGTAAATACTAATCGTTTGAAGAATTTAACTAAGTGTATTATTTAATTCGTTTATTAATAATGATGCCACAAAGTAAATACTAATTGTTTGAAGAAATTAATTAAGTGTATTATTTAATTCGTTTATTAATAATAACGCCACAAAGTAAATACTAATCGTTTGAAGAAATTAATTAAGTGTATTATTTAATTCGTTTATTAATAATGACGCCACAAAGTAAATACTAATCGTTTGAAGAAATTAACTAAGTGTATTATTTAATTCGTATATTAATAATGACCCCACAAAGTACATACTAATCGTTTGAAGAATTTAACTAAGTGTATTATTTAATTCGTTTATTAATAATGACGCCACAAAGTAAATACTAATCGTTTGAAGAAATTAATTAAGTGTATTATTTAATTCGTTTGTTAATAATAACGCCACAAAGTAAATACTAATCGTTTGAAGACATTAACTAAGTGTATTATTTAATTCGTTTATTAATAATGACGCCACAAAGTGAAAACCAATCGATTGAAGAAATTATGAAATAGATTTATAATTTACGATTGTATCGTGAGTTTAATTTTAAAATCTATTACTTAATAGATATTTTTAAAAAAAAGTATCAAATCGTCGGATATTCCATTTATTTTATCTCCTTATTTTATTTATTTATTTATTTACGTACGGTAGAGGCTTTTATACAGACATTCACAATAATATTGAATAATAATATTGAATAACATTGAATGTCATAAAGCAGAAAAGATATTCCGTTTTGCGGTTATATGCGGCAGATGTTATTTTTCACATAATTTAACAGACGGAAAACTAAATAGTTTGGTAAATATCAGTCCTTTTGTTTTCTTGCCTCTCGAGACTCCTTTGTCTTTTTAATACAGCATTGAAGCCGAAGAATGAAACTCAGGCCTTTTTACCCTAATATAACCTTTACACTCATTTCATAATTTCCCATGAAAATAAAACATGTTTTTGTTATTAATGTTTCCAAATATATTATAATAACGATTCATGTTTTTTTTAAATTCACCTCATCGTAAAAATATTAAACCTTTACCCTTACCCATTTTTAAATCAATAATCTTTCATTTTGATCCCCGATAAAAAAAAAATGGCAATTTCGATACGATCAAAAAGGCATTATTATAATGTATTATTATTCCACTCGAAAACGCTTTTTGAAGAACTTCACCTAGGGTTAAGAATTATATCTATATTCTATCAATTTTCATTTCAAGGTCAACTGTTTGAAAGGAATTATTTTTGCAGAGCAATGTCATTTTTATGTCATGGTATTATTGTTTTATGGAATATATCAAGAATGTTTCAATTTACCAATAGTTTATTGGGTAAAAAATTCATGGCTAAAGAATATGGAGTTTCAATTTGAATACATTTCAAAAGGGAACATAAAGACCATACTTTTACCTATAAGACCACATTGAATATAAATTTTTATGTTTTTGGTTTTGACATACCAAATGTACAACAAATATATATGCCAATATATAGTATTAAAGCTATTCAAAAATACCGAACTATCACTAGACCACGTATAAATTCATAGATCACTAGATCGAATCAATATGATATTTAAAAAAAGTGTTATAAAACCACTTTCGGACAATGAAACTACATACATTTTGCAAAAAAACTCCACAACATCCTACCCCTGGATAAAAAATGAATAGAACAGTTTAATGAGTACAAGTCAAGAATTTAAGTCTGGCTGAAAGAAGCCAATGAAATAACCTTAAATACAGCACTAAAAACGACATAAAATTAATTATCTATAGTCCTCCTCAGCACAGAATCTGAGTAGGACTAAGAAAGAACACAAAAAAATCAAATAGTTAACAAAATATAATAATTAGTTTACCATTTTGTATTTTAAACTGTTTTCTGTAAACGTTTTTAAACTTATATAATTTAATATACGGAAAACCATACAATTTCGATAGTTATTTTTCTTTTGAGATTTAACTAAGAATTAGAATTATTGGAGGACATTAGATTTTCATATTTGCCGCTCTGTATCCAACAATTTCCAAAGAATCTCTTATTTGGCTTCTGTACTTCCCAACATGCATATTCCTTCAGGAGTGGACCTAAAAAACTAGCCAAACATGACATGTATGATGATAGTGTGATATGATAAGTATATGAATGAGTATATTTATAAATAAATGTTATGTTAGCTGCAATATGTATTTTTAAAGTGATAAATAACCATATTAGATATATTTATTTTACATGAACTAACTTATAAAAATAATACGAAGAAAATAACATGAGAGTCGAACGTTAACAATACAAAATTTTATCTCATTGATTAGTTCGTGTAGTTTACTTATTCATTAAAAATGTGCGGTTAAAATTACATCAACCTAATTAAACATCCTAAGGCCAAGAGTGATAGATGCTCTCAGAATCGTTCTGGTGAAAGATCACCATTCACAATCGAAACATTTTTTCAAATGGTTTAGCCGTGTTTGGTAACCAGAACTGAACACCCAGGTAATTCCCTGCCTTCCTCTTTCCCATCTCATTTCCCTCCCCACTCCCTTCAGCATCAATGCAATAGTCCCACTGGTACCGGTTATTAGCTGAACCTCTTATGCGGTATTCACAACAACAAAAATATGTTTAAAAAAACCTTGACCGCTTTTTCGCTAAAGTCAAATACAAAAACATTAACTACTTATTTATTTTATTGTTTTAACTAAAAACTTTGTATACAGCTTAGTAGGTATATGATAAGGACTTAGACTTCAGTGTTTCATTGTGCCATACATGGAAATGTAATTCACTTCTCTTGTAATTCAAATTAATTATATTGCCCGAGTATACTACCCCGTGTTTTATTCCGGTATTTTTCCTTTCGTTTCTTCATGTCGTTTACTTCTATAGAAGGAAGAATTGTAATAATTATTTTCTGGCTAACTGACAACTAACCCTTACTTACACTATTTTTAGTTACATCGTGGGACTTGTTCAAGACAGAAATTGATTAAATTTCTGCCATATAAGGCACGCAATCACCAAATACTTTTATTAATTCTCTAGCGTTAGTGGGTTCTGTAATTAAGTTAGTTGTCGCATTGTTATATGTTTTTTTTAAATCTGTTTTAACTTTCTTATCTTTTTTGTTTTTTGTTTTATTTATTTCGGGAGTGTATTTTTAATTTCATAGTTAATAAAAGTATTCCCATAGCATATTTCTTATAATATTGATTATGTTTTTGATCTCTTGTATTTTGACACGATGTTCGGCTGCGTATTTATGTGTTGCAACTATTTTCAATTCAACGTCCTTTCATCCCGAGCTGTAATCATTTTAAGTTTCTATTGAAAACGACGGCTATAAACTGTAAATGAAATTGTTGACTCTGCGGTTCTTAATAAGATTTCTTAGCATAGTAAGTTCGTTGAAGATATCCTCAGTATACCCCTTGTCTGCGATTAAATTTACAAACGAAATGTTACATAAAACAGTTTCAGATAATTATAATAAATTATCAACTTTTCTAAAGCCCCGTTTACTAATTAAAATCAAGGGCGCTTTGTATTTTGCAAGTATGTAGCCCCTTTTAAAGAGATTTTTTTTGAACTCTTATTATTTCTTATAAGTCAAATTTCAATGAGTATTCTTTGTTATGTATACCTTATCAGAAAAGAGGAGTTCTTTGATCTGATAAGGGAAGCATGATTATTTCTTTGGTAGGTGGATAATATTTATTTTGCTTCTATTTATAAAATGTTTCGTACTAAATATTTACGTATGTAAGTTTTTTTTTTTTAAGAAGAGTTTAATTTTATTTATTTGTTCTGATTGGTTATTAATACGGCGCATTTCAATGGGAGGTTATTGTATTTTTTTTATGGCTTGTTAAATAAAATGTTTTTGCATTTGAGTTGTTTTAAAATTAGGTGTTAAAAATTGGTTTCCATTTCTCATAAGTTTGTAATATTCCTGATTATATTTAAGAGTTTTCTGTTTCCACATTTTTATAATAAAAAGCTTGAATATATCTTTGGTACGGAAATAGTGTGAAAAGTGATGTTTTTGAAAAGATGGAATTTTTGTATTATTTTTATGATGATTCTTTGTGAAACTAAATGAATTTAGATTATTTTTATAAGATCCTCTCCAACCAATAATGCCATAAATAAGCCAAGATTGAATAAGGGTAGTAAACATTGTTGATTATTTTCCTGTTTAATATTTTTAACCCAACGAATACATATACGTTTCCTTATTCTCTTTACTAGCTCTGTGATGTGTCTATCCCATGTTAAGTTTTGATCAAGGTATTTAATTTAGGAGGAAGTAGTAGAGGATTGTAGTATGTTTTTAGAAATTTTAAAGAAGATTTCATAATTGCTTTTCTGATATGGAACATAATGGGACGTCGTTCCAAGAATGTGGACCTAACACGTTAAATGCTCTGTTCCCAAATTTTGCAGAATTCGTAAGAGAGGGTTCAACCGTTCTCTTCGACGCATCAGATTTGGCCGACCTGAGCGTGAGTTGCATCTCTGTATGATTGTTCCTCACGCATAGATCAGTCAAATATGAAAGGGCCGGCCCATTCAGTGCCTTATGGACCATATGACAAATTTTAAGTGAACTCTTTCTGTGTACTTTAAGCCAGTGTAGGCAGTCACGTAGAAGAGTGATATGACAGTATTTGGTGGCACCGCAAACTAGATAAGCGGTTGTGTTCACCACAATGTAGTCCAATCTGGAGTCTACAGGAGCATATACCAGGTCTTAGCAGAATCTGTTGGAAGACACGTTCTTATGAATTAAAATTTCTTGCATTCAGCTTAAGTCTATTTTGACACCTCATCAATACAGTGTAAACAAATTACCTACATTCACCACTTCGGAAGGATTAAGAAGAATGTAGATTAAACAGATCAGCTTAGTCGAGTCCAACCTGTAAATCCACGGGAATTCAATTCAATACTGGCTCACATACAATATCTAACTGTTAATTATTTGTATAACAGTATTTTTGCATATCCGAATAACTGAACAAACCCGGGTTGGTTGCTCCCTTTTGCGTTTTTGCAGTCCCTCTTTCCGTGATATGTTTCATAAAAATTTCGTTTCAGAGTGCTATAATTTCACTAGCATGTTTCTTCGCCACACATTTTTACCAAAACAACTCTTTCTATGTATGCTTCTGGGTTATATTGTTTTTCATTTCCTGGTACAGCCCGCCGAAGCATATACAATAACTCCGGTCATGTAACTCTGTTACTTATCCAAACAAGCCCTATACAAATTTTACGAGGAAATCCGGCGCTGTTGGTTAAACGGGGGACCATCTGAGGCGACGAGATGGGTCGGTAAATATGTAAATATTGTACGCGAGTCTCCCTCAAAATAGGGCGGTCCAGGGCACGTGATTTATGGTTCAGTTCCCGCCTGGCCGTTAGCATGGGTATGCTCTTATTACGTTGCAGAGCGGATGGAAGAGATTCCACTAAATGGAAACCATGTTTAGATTACGTGCAACCAAGACCAACCCCATCGCAATAAGGATGTGTCACCCCATCATCAAAATCATACGAACCCACGTGACAGGGTGGTAAAGTCCTTACGACGGGATTGGATCCAGAGATTGCGGTTGAATACGTTTTATTGCTAAATTTCTCAGTCGTAAATGTGCAATATTATACAGAGCAAATAGGACTCACTCCTAACATAAATATTATGTATACCATAGATTTAATTTAAATTGTACCAGTCTGAAGATGCCCGTTGTAAGGTGAAACCGGTTCGGTCTGTATAAACAAGTTGAAGAAACTGGCAAAAGTTTTTTTATCAAAAAAATTCATATTGAAATGGAATTCCACCAATAATAAACAGTTTCAAAATTAAATATGATCTCTGTCCTGTTTGTCTTTTGACAAAATTTCTTCATGAGTAGCATTTCTTCTATTAATTTCAGAAACGAGTATTTTGCCGCTTATTATATTGCTAACATAGCAGGTATAAATTCTGTTGTGTCGAATTATTATATCGAAAAACCACGACCAAAGCAATCCCTTTATACAAGGTATATTATAAGGGTTATTTCTTTAAGCCGTCTAGTTTATATATTTCCCTCTTCATCTTTTTCACTTTACGAAATTGCATTTTTTTTTAGTTCTGGGTACTTTTTCCTTTCAATTAGTATGCATTATGCTTAACCAGTTATATTTAATATGTTGAAAATTTTCACATATAATTAAATTAATCATATTTTTATTGATTTTTAATAAGTACTTTCATTCACACGATTATGTTCGAAACGAATTGACTTTACACTCAAAGACAGTGGCATATAATAACCCGTATTCTCTTTTAATTCATTATAAAAATATCTAAAAACCTATTGTAATACTGTATTATTATATATTGTATTCATTTATTCCTGAAGATGATAGCATTGCTATCGAAACATGTAGAAATATTTATATATTTTAAGTAAAGTGGTATATACAAAGTGTATTTTCAATTATATAATATTGTAATACTATTTATTTATCTTCGCAAATTAATTCAGAGTGACCATTTTTATGATCTTAAACCATCTTAAAATTAAATCAAAAACAATCAAAACTTTTATTACCTACTTCCGTTCGAATTGAAGGAGTTATTACGAACCCTCCTACGCAAAGTATCGTAATTTCAAAATCGGAAGTTTACAGGAGAGTGGTTTAAAGAGACAGAAGTTTGGTGCAAGTCGAGTTTCTGATTGTTTTTAACTAAATTTGGAACCTTCATTGTCTATAACGTCCCAAATTTGGTGCAAAACGATCAAAAGTCCAAGCTTTTTAAACGATCAGAAATTCACCAAGCTTGTCTCTCGAAACCACTCCCCTGTAAAATTTCGATTTTGAAGTTATGATACTTTACGTAGGAAGGGTAGATTAATAAAATTGCGAAGGAGTATTTACTGCTGCAAAGATATAAAAAAGCAATTAAAACAGGCTTTAAAGAAACTAAGTAGATTACCAGTGCATTTGTATAATATTTGATTTTTATTGATTATTAATAGTTAAATTGTTGCATCAATTTTATTTTATGTTGAACAATTAATAAGATTACATACATAATGGTGTGAGAGGTGACAAGAAAAGTTACAAAATGTGTATTATATTTATGGGCGTAATAAAAAAGTTTTTATTAAATTTGGTAATAATGACAAGCAAGGGGACGTCTTAAAACTTTGTGAAAAACCTCTCAAAACTTCGGCATTATATTCCTCCCCAAAAATGTAACACGTTTTATTAATTTCTATTAAAACGATCGTTAAAGCTGTCTTATACAAAGGGTGCATTTTATCTTTTTGATATATTTTTTGCAAAGTTTTCAATTTCTTGGATTATATTAAATTTTCATTAAAATATAAGCGGAAAGAAGACGAATGAACTGTGAAATCTTCAGTCATTTGCTAAATCTAAAAAAAAAAATTAACTAAATAAACTTCTCTAATACATTAAAAAAAATACTTTTTGTCTACACTTTTGCTCAGGCATTAATTATTATTGCTTAAGTAATATGACAATATAACGGAATTTTTATTATTTTAATATTATATCAAGTTTTTTTTCTAATTTAACCTATAATTATATTAATTTAAAAACGCCATGGTGTCTTATCTTATTTTTTGACTTAATTGGAAATTTCAAAGCTGTATAGAAAAATGTCGCAAGCTTCAGTTTGTGATATTGACCTGGAAATTCTATGATAATTCTGTGCATGTTTTTTATTATGTGAGATCTCAACGTTCCAGAAGTTTTCTGTTTTATACAATCTGATATCTACTTTGTACAAAACTAATGAGTTTTACATTTAACAGGAATATGGTAGCATAGCGTAACGTAGATTACCAAGAACCATAAATGTGATGATTTGTGGTTTGTTTTATGATCTGTGGTCATTTTCATACAATTTGGGTTAATCTTGTTTATGCCATGTCAAGGACCCATCCCATGAATTTCATATAAATCTCACGACACACGCGCAGTATAACAATATAACGGTGGGATCTTCTGCCTTGGTCCATAACGAAATAAATTAAATTCTACATTTCGAGACAAATTAATGGCAAATGTCGGTTGGCGGGGAATGGAAGCGAATGTTCGTTGATCACGAAAGGTCTGGGGGTTCCTCTTAAGTCCTCGAAAATGTTCAAAATTAATGAAAGGGATGTGCGGATTCTACCCCATGAAAATGTATTTAATGTGGTAGGTGTGTAGATAAACCCCCCATAATAAAAATTTATTATTTTAATTAGATATGAATTACCTCCTTTCTTAAATATTTAAAGGGGGGTTGTTCATGTTATGACTATCGCTTTTTGATAAAAAGTTAATAGGGTGGTGTATGATTGTGCTTTTCTTTGACTGGGCTGGAAATGTAAAAACTTTACTCTACTCTTGCTAAAATTCGAATAAGCTCAGGAATCGCTGGTTAAAGCATGTCAGGTATGTCTGTTAACACCCTATATATTGTATGGTTTGATTACTAACGAAGCTGTAATTTATGTTGTACGTAATCGAAAATGTGATGGGAATTTAAAATGATTTCCTTTTTTATGTAAACACCGCACAAGACTCCCAGCTGCTCCTAACCATCTGAAGCCAGTGAAACTATGGCATCCCCAATTGGGGTATGTTGTGAGGCTGAAGATAGTGGGAAGGGGAAGCAATAGATACCTGCTTATTGGCACATGGGTAAGGCCATTTCAAGCAACGTTTCAAATCTGAATAGTTGTTTTTCACTAGGGCGATACTGAAAGAATCTACTACAATGGAACGTGCCGCAAATATACTGCATATTATTTTATATTAATAAATTGTGAATTGAATGAACACAATTCAAAATTAGACCGAAGGCATTTGAAACTACCACAACTTGCTCAATTAAAAAAAATGTATTCTTTTTATTACCACATTTTAAAACATAATATCTTAAAACTCCGAATTGGTTGCCCTAATGGAAAAAGTAATAAAATTATTAGTGTAGGAACGCGTCAGTAACCACCCCTCCCCTCCAGGGTGTATGAAAATCGGTGTAAATGGCTGAGACGCACCCTTGAAAATGTATGATAATTTTGGGGTAAAAAAATGGGGGGTTGTGCCCCGCTGTGTGGGTTTCCCGCCTAAACGGTCGCGGAGTAAGATTAATTTCCCGCGGCATGACCGAAAAAAAGGCGTTTGATAAATGGCCGCCCCGCCATCGACTCACATTTTTTACGCTTCGTGAGACGATTAAATTCGCCGTGGTGGAGCTACTTCTTGGGTCGCGCAACCTGTGCGGATGCAGCAAAGCGATAAAACAACTTGTCATTTAATCAGATTAATAAACACCTTTTTGCCCTTTTTTTTAATGCTATTCGGGAAATCCATCAAATGTTATCATGGCGGTTTACAAAAACGTTTGTTCAAAATCCATGGCTTTTGTTTAAGGTTTTTTTTTTCAAATAATATATTATTGCTATAGCGCACAATTTTTATAATTTCCCTGCGCTGAAACTATCGTTTACGCATACTTGTGAGATATTGAAAGAAATGAGAAAACTTCACTGTTTCTTGGAGTGTCGTTTCTGAATTTATTTTCTCTTCGATATGTCACCGTTTAGTGGCTGAGTTGACAAATGCGTATGATTCTCACCCAGGCGTCGTGCATTCAGTTTCTGTATTAGCTAAGTCCTCAATCATTGCACAAGCAACATCTTCCGCTTTTAATGATGATTGTAGTAGTTGTTCAAATACTGTCAGGTTATTCGAAACCCGGGAATGTTAGTTTTTTTATTGAATTTGATTTATTTATTTAAAAAGCATTACTAGCATATTACTACTCTGAAGGGAGATATAAACGTACTGTTGTTTGTTTTTATTCGTTATTTAAATAATACCGAAATTATTTGAACAAAAAAATTTTCCCATGTCGATAAAAAAACCGCGACCACAGAAGTAACTTTGCTACTGGCATTTACTGATGGTATTAAGTTTTGTTATATCTATTTCCGCTCTCTGACGGTCCGGTAAGGAGCGAGCATTTTCTTCGCCACAGCAGACACTGCGCAGAAAAGTAAAGTTTGCTGAATTAAGATAACGGTTTGCATCGCAGTCCATTTTAGGACTTTTCTGCCCAGTGACTGCACTAGCGAGTGATATTTTCGTTCCTTACCGGACCGTCAGAGAACGGGCAATCAAATTAAACAGTCAAATATCATATTCATGAACATATTTATAAACTCTTACTTATCCCTTTCGCTAAAACAATATTTGTCCAAAGAAATTTTAGATACTTTGCAACAAAGCTAAGCAATGTACTTCCACTGACTTATAACTAAACACAAATTAAGATAAATATAAATTAGACCCCGAAATTTGGATCACCAGCCAATACAGACTAAAATTCAATGATATTTTTTTTAAAACAACGCTATAAGTATGATACATTTGACGCCTCAAACTTTCTTACCATAACATTATACTGTAAATTGTAAACTTTTTAAGCTTTGTAAACTTTGTAAACTCTGTGAACTTTGTAAACTTTTGTAAACTTTATAAACTTTGTAAACTTTCTAAACTTTGCGAACTCTGTAAACTTTATAAATTGTAAATTTTTAACTGTAAACATTGCCTGCTTTAAACACAGGTTATCCTAGTGAGACAGGCACAGTGCCATAATCCTTTTATTACATTGAAATTGAATATATTAAAATAAAATAAAAATTTAAAAATGTAAAAACGTATCATAATTTCTTTTTTTTTTTAAATTGAATTTACTTGCATCGATTCCACATCCTCGGTAATATTCCACCTTGCTCGAGGCGTCCGCGTCGCGGCGGTTTTGTCGTGCCCTTCCATCATACCATCGGATTGTTTAATCACAATTCACTCATTATTTACTTTGATTTTAACCATGGGTTAACCAAGTCCGCCCTCAGCGAATTTATTCGTCAAATACCAATTTAATACAGGCACAACCTTTTTTATGTTTAATTCAAGTTTTTTTTAATATTCCTGTAATTAAGTACTCCGACAAGTACTTTGACGGTCTCCGTGGTTGAGTGCTTACTATTCTTGGCTACGAATCCGGAGGCCGCGGGTTCAAATTCCAGCGTGCGTAAGTAATTTTTATTTTATTAAATTGTGTTCATTCACATTTAATTCAAATAAAATAATAAATTGTAGGATAATTGCGGCACGTCCCAGAGTGGTAGACACTGTCAATATCTCCCTGGTGAAAGACCACCATTCAGAATCGAAACGTTGCTTCAAATGGCTTTAGCCGTGTTTGGTGACCAGATCTGAATAGCCGGGTACTTCCTCACCTTTTTCCCCATCTCCTTCCTTACCTCAATACCTTCAGCCTCACAACATACCCCAATTGGGAATGCCATAGTCTCACTGGGTCTAGACGGTTGGGAGTAGCTGGGACTAAAAATTAAAATTAAAAATAGAAAATAAGCATAAAAAAATAAAAAATAAAAATAAGAAATCCGACGGTAATAATCTTGTTTTGAGAAATTTGTTGCCCACTTGTTTCACGATATAATACTTAAAGAAATATTTGATGCTTTGCTTTTTATGGATAATATTTTAAACATTTGTACAATTCAGTCAAAAATATGTATAATACAATGTACATTTTTAGAGATTAAATTATCACTTTGTTGCATTAACCAGTAAAGTTTCCGCTATATAAAAATCAAAATAGAAAAAGAGAAAAAAATACAACATTTTCGAAGTGAAATTGAAAAAGAAGAAGAATATAATAAAATAAATGATCCATTTTCTAAGAAACGCTAAATAAAACATATCAAAAATGTGTAAATAGATAACGTAAAATCCAATGACTAAATAAAATACATTTTAAATCTAACATCCCCACAAACTTCAGGGGTGGGGAAATACAACTAACTTTACGATTTAATTTTTTTCTGATGTGAATTTACTAAATTGTCCTGGGAATAAATGGAAAGGATGAAAAATATGGATAAGTGGATAAATTGTTTTTTAAATATCGTATAAATGATCTAAGATTGGGATATTTCAAACTTTCTTTGGAATGGATGTACATCAAATCGTCGTTCAGCGCCATTTTGAATTTTTCGCACACCCCGTTAAATGCTGATTTTCGGTGCCTTTAAATAATTTCTGATCAGTTGATAAGTACGCAAATATGACCGCTATTACTGATCACAATTTTTATCAAAAGTTGAAACAGGTCGAGAATTGCTGTTTAACGAGAACCATTTAAATGTCAAAAATTCACGTTTTGCCCTATTCCACGATATGATGGTCATTAAAGGTGACAGTAGGAAACACGCCGACATAAGTATTACACGTAGAAAGATTAATTATAATTATTCCCTGCACTGTACCACCCATCATGAAACATGCTTTTCCTTTCCTCAAATCGAGCAAAAACATTAGTAATTATTAAAATTAATACCAAGATTCAATAATATGTGCAATAATAGGTGTTTTCCAATATTATGTCCTCTGCGTGCAGAAACGTATATAAATTTCTCTTATAAACAGTGTTTATCTCGAGTGACCTGCCAGGTAAGAATGTTCCTGTATAATATTATCTGCCTGTACACTGTATATAAAATTAATAGCATGTATATTTTAACGCGTCACCACGTTCATTCGTCAAATGCTTTGTACATATAGTTTGGTATTACAGATCGATGAACCGGTGAAAGTGATTTGTTATCTATAAGTAATAATAATGTATTGTCTTTAGTTAGTGATAAGATAGATTATTGAAAAAAAAATTCCACAGCGCCCTTAAGGTGATGAAATCACCACATATTTTTATTATTAATAAATTGATTAAAAATTACTTCGTAATCACCACTTTATTAATATATACATATGAACGTGTTTCCAAAGCGATGTTTTCCTCATCAGGGATATACATAATATAATTAATATAATATATTAATAAAGTGGTGATTACAAAGTAATTTTTAAAAAAACTTTGATAAGGATGCCACAAAGTGAATACCAATCTTTTGAAGAAATTATTATTTTTATTATTATTGGTGTGAGTACCATTCAGATTCAAAGCATAGCAAAGAAAAAGCTTTAGCCAGCACTCAAAATGGCCCTAAACATCACTTTGCAGGTTGCTAACTCAAGCAATTCCACAAATATTTTTCCGTAAATTCTATACGGGTAGTTAGGAAAATGTATAAGGTTTCAAAAGACAAAATTCCTCAAACTGTAATCCTTAAATTCTATGATATACGTCTCAAAATGTTTCATAATAAGTACAGTTGAAAACAGTAAAAGCAATTTTGACGTTTTGCCTAAATTTCCAGTACGTACTTCAAATGGATTTTTATAAAATTACAATTTAAATGAAATAACTGTTTTGTTTTAAGACACTCTATTTTATTTATAATTATGCATTATCGACAGTTTCAGTTGAACTCAACCTTCATCAGGAGCATACACATATAAACATTGTTCATTTATTTTTTAATTATTCATTATTCTTATTAAGATTTAAAAACCTTATTTAATATTTAAGCATTGTAGAAAATAATGATGAAGATGACATAAATTGAACTGGTCTCGTTAGCTAAGTTGGTTAAGCGGTTGCCCCGCATAGGCAGAGGTCCTGGGTTCGTGTACCAGATGCGACTGAAATCTTTTTATTTTCTGTCGTTTTTTTCCGTTTTTATGTTTCATTTGGGTTATGTTAATATTTATATAAATTGAAAATACACTTTGTATATACCACTTTACTTAAAATATATAAATATTTCTACATGTTTCGATAGCAATGCTATCATCTTCAGGAATAAATGAATACTAAAAAATAATTTCAAGTATAGAAAAATGATAAATTTTAAAACAATAATTTAAGAATGTACAAAATATGAGCATAAACAAAAATGAATTAAAGTAGGTAAGTAACAGATTAAAAATGTTAATGACAAAATAATTATAAAACATTGAATAATACATTTAAATTAGAAATATAAATAATATATATATCGAAACATGTAGAAATATTTATATATTTTAAGTAAAGTGGTATATACAAAGTGTCTTTTCAATTTATATAATTAATAATGATGCCACAAAGTTACCAAGCATTTGAAGAAATTATATGTTAATATTATTTTCCACAATGATTAAATTGTTCATTTAAATTATAATGTCAACCCACAAATGATTGCTTTCTTTGCAACATAAAATGTTTATCTTTTGAAACATTTTATATTTCACTAATTACCCGTATAGAAATTAATCATTCGGAGTATTTCTTGAGTTAGTAACCTGCAAAGTGCGTATCTTTGGGTACTGACTTTATTTCTGCGTTTATTGACGTTGCGTAATTTGATACAAATATAATATCTACTTTTCCCGCTTCACTAAACGATATTCGTTCTGGAATAGCCGTGGTCTTTCAAATCTTTGTAGTTCCTTTCTATTTCTATTTCGTATACCCCCAAATGTGTGTCCATTGGCTCGGACCAGTTATACATTAAATAAAAGTATAGTATTTTTCTTCTTTACTTAAAACAAAGGTTTTTCTGTTGATGGTAAGCAGCTGATGCATGAGTTATGATAACAATGCCGATATTGGAAACACTCCATGACGTATAGATATTCCTTTTGTTTTTCATTTTATCTATCAACTTTTGCAAACATGTACAGCATAGGTAAACAAAATACTGTTGTCCCGTTTTTTTATGTACCGGGTAAAATTTATTTCAGACAGACATACGAGTAATTGCTTTCATTCGATGTATTTGTCTCACGTAGAAATTTAGTTAACGATCAGCAAAATTGCGCGATCATTTTTCTGTCGACTAAATCAAAAACGACGCATAAAAGATTTTATTTGTAATCCCAGGATTTCACATAAAGGCACGTAGACATTGCTCCACGGGTAATACTCGTATATATAAAACGCGTGATAAATGTACCATTACTTGGAGATAAAGCAAATATTGTTATATTCGACCCACGGTGTTATTGGAACGCCACACGCTCACATTCATAATAATGTGTTTATTCTCTTTGTAATTCACAATGCCGTTTCCTCGCAAAGGTAGAGAGGGATAATGAAACGCCATACAACTCTTTATTTTCATACTCTTCACTTCATCCTCATTCATATACTGTATTATATACATTCTTATATTATTCGGACTCTCAAGGCTCCGGCTCTTATTATATGGCCTGACTGAATTATTTGGTTAATTTGATCTTTCATGTCTTTCTTGGGGTCTCTTAACTCTTTGATTCTATTCGTTCCGTATCGGGAACCAAATGACGGTCCTCATAATACCCGTTCTATTTCCCTTTCTTTTAAAGTCAGACATGTGTTTTGGAGAAAGAGTACTCCAGATCTTATTTTACATCATATTCTGATATTAGATCGATAGTGACTTACGATTACTCCATTATTTAAATGAAAACTGTTTTTAGTTATACAGGAGTATAATAATATAGGATATAAAATAATAATTATAGTATAAAAGAAGTACAATATAAGTATATAGTTACAGTGTAATGAATAACAGTTTTACCTGCGGTTACACCATATTGAGGCAACTGGTTTCATGAACCTGACGCACTGGCAACGGTTGCAGGAATGCGCGTGTTTTGGTTTATTGACCTCCGCACGAGTATGGGATTTTTTTATAGAAGTGGTATTAGTACAACACTTTTATTTCTTATTAATTCAATGTCCCATTACATTACTTGACACACCTAAAAAAACTTTATTCCATTGTTCATTAATATCATCACATTAAGTCACTATGTATTCACCCACTCGTCACATCTACGTGATCCCATAATTCATCTGCGTATCCTAACAATTCTTGTCAGCATAATTCTCAGCCTCTCGTATTTAGCTGGCAAACACGTGTCCATTTCATTGCTCCATATCTCCCACCTCGCTCGTCTAGCTGCCGGAAGACCAATCGCAATTTTTTTTTATCTCGGGATAAACAAGCCGTATTTCAGTTTCAATCAATATAAATTACTAGCTGGTCGATATTTATTGCTCGCAATTCCTTATTTATTGGTTTCACCTGGTGATTTTCTTTATAGTGGGATAACAAAAGCCTCATTTTTATTTTATGGAGTATAAACGTGAGGTTGTACAGGGCGCTCGTTAAAAGCTCAGCCTTTTATGTGCAAGCTGCGTGGAATATAAGGAATTATTAGCAGTCTCATAAAACCGTGATGGGAGAACCTTGGGTTTCTCATCAAAATTCTTGAAAATAAAATGGTTGTCACAAGTTTTTTTTTGTTTTTGTTTAATATTCTGTGGTACCGCACAAAACTTCAAAATGCCTAGGGCTAACGGGACTTTGTCATACACAAATTTGGAATGTTTTGAGGTTTGAGTACTTCACTAGTTAAAAGTTACAAAAATAATTTGAAGCGAACGAAGCGCGTCGCTTAGATTCTGAATAGTGGCATCTCATCAAGACGATTCCGACAAGATAGGCGTCTACTCACTCTGGAGTATGGTTCAAATTGACTGCATGTATTTCCTTCCCCAGAGTTCGAATCCGCGACATCTAGGTTCAATACCTAATAAGGATCTTACCACCCTGCCACAAAGTGTTTTACGAACTACTGTTTTATTTTTGTTACACCTCACAAGAGTGTCTGTACTTGTAAAGACAGATACAGACTGGCTGGGCATCGTTGTGAGGCCAGACAAGATATGGGCTGTCGGAAAGGATTTTATAATGCGTGTCTTGAAGAGGCCCGGATTATATGTTGGAGGAAAAACAGATGCCGGTAGCTCGTTCCACATGTGAGCCCGCCGTACACAAAAATGAGTCAGAGAAAGCACCAGTTCTCATGAAGCCAACATCAACTACTGTGAACGGGTGTTCCGCTCGTGTACGTCAAGTTTCACGTGCGTGCACCGGTGCACAGGGGAACAGTGCTGCTAGTTCTTCCGAGCAGGCTCCGTTGAAATACCCAGGACTGGCTCTGAGCCAAACGGCGCCTGGCGCATACAAAATGTTGTCGCCCCTTGTCAAACCTGAATAACACTAAAATTATCTAGAACGATCCCGTGGTATGCAATGTTCCAATCCTACAAAACCACGAAACACATACTATTTGTTGAAATGCTAGAGAAATGCGTACGTGAGCTGTAGACAGGACTTATTCCATCTGTATCCGTGTATAAGTGTTCGCGTGTGGCACGGTCTCACTCTCGTTCGAACAAAATATAGGTACCTGGGTGCATACTTGTAAATGAGCGGACTACGGAAAGATTGAAGTGAATTTTGCTTAGCGCCTATTAGGATTCGGAGGGCGCTCCTCGAGCGGCGCTCCACGAATCGCGCAGAAAAGTAAAGTCTACTGAAAGTGAGGTAAGTGTTTTTTAGTCTATTGTTTGTCTTTTCTGCGCAGTGCACAAGGTCTGGACCCGTCATTCTGAAGCTTACATCTAAAGCCTGTTATTGAGTTTTATTTCCCTTTTTAAATTAATTTATAGACGCTGGGCGCGTTAACAGACACCTATTTACACAATATTAGAATGATTTGTATAACGCCGTTTTGTATGCAATCACCTCAAGGGCGCAGTGTTAGGTATTATCATCCCCTTGGCGCCTTAGAAATATGGCGCCTGGAGCGGACTTGCAATTGCGCATGAATAGGACCGGCCCTGAAAATACCTGTAGAACAGATTCGGCATACCTATATTGCGTGTGAGCATTAGAGATGGCAATTAGTCCTTTTCACAGAAACAAGCAGGTTTATCAGGCGTTTTTGAGCTCCAGCCCAGAGGTGGCTGTTAAATTCAATTATTGGACGTACTTAAGATTTGTACAGAATTAGCAGCTTGTCAGTATTGAAGAATCTGCTAGTCTTGTACAAGACGCTAACGGTAATCCCAAGAAGTACGATCTACTCGTACATAGATTTTAAAGAAAACTAATGTCGCTAATTTACTTGAGACATTTCGACTCCTAAGCCCCAGACGGGCAAATGAAACTGATTTTCTGGTATAGGACGATTTTCGAATTTGTAAATGTGTGATCAATTTCGTCACACAAATACGTACTTACCGCACTTCTATCGATATCAACCAATATGCTTGTACAGTCAAGATTATCGTATCCTTTGAAACATCTATAAAATATCAAGTTACATGTTTAGTTGTTTATTGTTTTTGCTATTTCCTACTACGGTATTAATTATGTTTAATTTCTTGAACTTGAAGTTCAACCGTTTGTATACAGAATTAAGTAGAAATATAATATTGTTGATGTTGTTTCACTCCTGATATAATATCATTATCCACCCACGCGAGACGTTTCTCGTGATCTCACGAATAAATATAGCCGAAATTCTCGCAGGGCTTACGAACCACTTTGATTATATTTCACCGATATGTACACATCTTCGATGTGAGTAAACAGACAAATTGTTTAAATCAACTCATTTTTCCTTTCTTTATTTATTTATTTTCCTTTTAGAAAACAAATCATCATATCGTTTCTCACATTTTCATAATAATCCATATAAAGGTAAACAGATACATTTGAAAAAAAAAATCTTCTTGGAAAAAATCGTGTGATCTTCGGAATGGTTTTATCATTCTTAAAGGGTTTTTTTATACTTATCTCTGGAGAACCTGTTTGGTTCTCACGTACGACGAGACGAGATTACTAGAGACTAGAAAAATTCCAAATAAATTGTCGTAAATTTTCTACTGCGAATTCTCTTGAGATGTTAGCATAGGTTCTCGAGAATTGCTTAGACTGAAGATTGCTTTGAAAGAGAATTTGTAACAAAGAAGTTACAAATCAAAAAATGTTATTGATTCGAAAATCCTTTCCCAAAAACATTAAACAATCATTGAGTACATTAGCCGTCTTGTTCTGACAAAATCTGATGACTTGTCACAACTTGTCACAGACTGATCTGTGACTTGTCACAACGATCGCAAATGTTATGGATACCCTGTGAAAAATCACATGTTCAAAGTTGCCGACAAAAAACAGCTTCTCAACAAATTATCACTTCTATTCACAGTATCATTCATTTTCTCCTCTATTCCTATCGTACCCAGAGGCGTGCATTCCATATAGGCACATAAGGACTGCCTACCCTACATGAAAATATACAAAATTTTAAACTTACAAAAATATTGCAAGAAATCAATCTCGTATGTGTCGAAAACAGGAACTAAGTATTCAAAATGACACCCATGTCATATTCAAACTAACAATAATGCTACTCTGAACCAAGTAACAAATGTACAAAAACTGATCGTTAAAATTATACTAAAAAATCTAGAGATGACTACAAAATTACTATTTGAAGAATTTAAAATACCAATTTTTAAGGAAATGTATACCATTTTCGAGCATAATTTTATTGTAATAGTTTTACTTTTTTTTTTAATTAATAACTGGTTTGTTTTAGTTTGGAAAAGGGCCGTGCCTTTTTTCGAAACTAAACAAACAAACCACAAATCAGTGCCGTCTGTTGGTAAATCTATTAATTAGTAGAACTTTACTAACGAATAATTATCATATTATATTGGCCTTCTTCTATGCAATTGTGCGGTCGAAAAATTATTTAATTTTTTTATGTATTCCGTAATTGACTTGTAATTTGCGTAAATGAAGCGGTTATTTGGATATTTTATGTTGGAGGTAGTCCCAACCAACATCGACTAAAGTCACGCAATTTTAAAACTTACGTTTTTTTTAAATATCAATTAATTCACCGTTTTTTCTATTCATAATCTCGTGAGCAATATACTCGTATGTACTTTTTTTATTCGTAATACTTAAATAACACCGCTCTGCATAACTGGTGTACTGAGCCATTGTCACTTGTAACGAATTATACATGCTACAAATCGGGGCCTGATAATATGATAGGAAAATCAAAAATAAAATGGCCCCCCCCCCATGACTTGGAAATGTGCCACTTCTATATTTTACCGGAGCGACATCAACCGGCCCTGGTTCCTCTGTAGAGTTACTTTATCCATCTCTGTTTCCATGTACTGACCGCTAGAAGTTATAATTACTTGTGCGGTGTAATTCACGCAATATCTTCCCCAACTTACCTCTGAAAGGGAATATTATCTGGCCGCTACAAACGTGTCTAATGTCTATCTATTTACTGCCGAGATATGAACGAAAGTTTTCTACAAAGCGAAACTAACTACTTTTGTTCATGGAATTATTCCTGACCACTTTGGGTCCAGAGGAGTTGGTATTATTTTGAACCACACACTATGGTAACTTTTAACATGCTCTGAAAATGGTGGAAAAGAAATTTCATTTTAAAATTAGAGACTTTTATTGACCTTTACAACTGAGTTCCACTGTAAAAAAATTAAAGTTGAAAGGGCTCAACTGATGTATAAAAACAGGTACTTTCGAATTTGTCCTAAAGAGACTAATAGTTTACCTAAACCAGGATGTTTTTTATTGACATTGAGTAAAATCAAAATAATAAAAAAATGTTGGTAAAATGTAATTGGTAAATCTTTCATTGGTAGGTTATTTTTTATCTTACTGTGGTTTTTCTCGTCTTTTAGTTTACCACAATTACATATATTTATTAAATAAATAATGTACGGACTGTGGTAAATATTCTTTGTTCTTGTTTATATTTATTATTAATATATTAATTGCGTAAAAATAACTCGCTGGTGTGTATTTTTATGACGGGATTTCATTATTAAGCTGGCGTTTCGGAGTGCCTGACAACGCAGTGCTTGGATTACTGGGAGTACAAATGCTCGACCGAATTGCCTAAATATTCAATTCCTCATTGTTCTGGAAGACAATAATTGTCACCTGGGATGGTGGCAAAGGATAATGTACTTCCGCATATCATGACCAGTCACCAGCTCTAATAATTAAACGATAAACTTTTCGATTTAAAAATGTCCATAATTTACACTACGCATTTATCTTGCACTGCCCTATAGTAAGATATAAGGTATCCCCCCCCCATCCCCCTTCCCACTACAGGTTCAATCAATCATGTTCTAGGTACAAGGATCCTTCATAAGAGATGGGTCAACGAAGGAAACTTCCTAATTTGAAATACCACCGTTGCGATGATACATTTTAAGTAACTGAAAACCTTGAGGCCATTACAACCCCCTTTGGAAGCCAACTGTACCCCCACCAGTTACTAGTAACATTCCGTAATATTGCCAACTGGGACAGTTATAGGCTAATTCGGTTCGTGTCCCTATTCCCTACGCATTTGAATCTTAAAGCCCCCGAGCCCGGGAGCTTCTGCGTATTTTGAATATTGGTTGTGGCTTAATCTAATGGTTTGTGGGAGTCGGTGACTTTAATCAGCTTTTAGGAATTCATGAATCTTTAATATTGAATTAGAATAATAATCATTGCGCTCGTTCTATTTATTAATTACTTTATGCTCCATTGTTCCATTTCATTTAATAAGCGGAGGACGCTCGGGTCAAAATCATTTGCAAAGAATTTATATGATATTTTATTCAATGAAGCAGGATAAATTGTCTATACATTTTAGCGTCTGTGGAATCGTTCCATAAAGTAATTTAATGTTTCGGGATCTTTGCGTTTTGTTATTTTACAAACAATACCACTGACAATAATAGTCTTCTGCGAAAATAAATTAAAAAGTTAATTGCTTACGTAAGCTTTTCTCTTAAGAAAAATAGCTATTCAGGGTGCTTAAGTATTCAAGAATATAAGATAGTTCTCTTGTCGTGAAGAGTATCGAATGTTTCTTTACTTTACTAAATTATTCCAGACAAGACCATTACCGAATATCTTTGAGCATTTAAGGGGGTGACAGGAGTATTATTTACCTCCCCCGAAGTGTATATTTCCTCAGTATTCTGTTCTGTTAGTTCAATCTCTATCTCTCTCAGGCATTTAGAGAAATTAATTCATGGGACAATACTTGTGTTGGATTTTTGGTGATTTCAAAGCATGGCAATTTATTAAAATATAAATGATTGCTTAATTAATTAATTGTTTTTGTTAATTGATAAACTATAGTTCTTAAAAACTTAAGACAAGATTTGTGTGCATAGCGCAAAGGGGACCTTCCGAGCAAAGATAAATGTGGACTCGAACCCGATTGCTCTACCGTTGAGCTACGTCGGCTTATGCCAAGTTAATCAATATATACTAGTGTTCCATTCAATAATTATATTATATTTTTTCGAGTCCTGACATTTATCTTTTGCTAATAAATATAAAAATAATAATTGTTTTTGTGTTTAATTCGTAGACCTCCATTTTATATATATTTTTTTAAATATAATGTAAATCAAATTTAATAATATTATTAAGTTCTGCAAGTATTTTTAGTTGTTATTATTTTTTCGGCGTTTAAGGCCATTTTCAAACTGTTTGAAAATGGCAGTGAACGCCGAAACAGCTGTCACAATAATAACAACTAAAAATACTTGCAGAACTTAATAATAACATTATTAAATTTGATTTACATTAAATTTAAAAAAAATTTAAAATGATTACTTTAAACATTAAGCTTTCGGAATATTGTTTGTTGCTACCTCTATCAATAATTTCTCATTTATTTATGTTAACAATTATGACGGTATCGTTCAGTGTTATGTTCAACATAATCGTAAATCTAATAAATAGCGTATAAGCTGTTTCATAATCCGTTGGTTAATCGACTGAATGATATTGTGGATCTACGTAAAGACAAACTTGATGCAGAAAAAACAATGTGAATCATGAGCTACATAATATGCATACTGGGGTAAGAGATATGAGAAGAATGTATAAAAAAACCTTTTCTTGACGTCTAAATATGTTCGTGTTTGTAAACGATATATTATATCAATGTAATCAAAATGGAATGAAAGAGAGAAGAGAACTGCATAAGATTAGATACCTATAATTATTTATAAAGCACACAAATTACCTGTTTATCGAGGCGTGCACCTTTTATAGATTGTATATTTGTTTTTAAGTCATTAAATATTCAAGTTTTACAAAATTGTAATAATTATTCTGAATACCTGGAAATTAGATTGCCTACATGGTGCAAGAGAACACGAATATGTTGTAATCGAACAAAATTTATTCATAAATGTTATTTGGCCATTATTCGTAAACTCATTAATGTTCGTAATTAGTGTGTAGAACGGGTGTTATTTTTAACGACCTTAACCCATTTTCGTCTGAAACAAATCCGGACATAAACAATGGATAATTTTATAAACGAATGGTCAAACCTCGCGCCATTTTATTTTCTGTTGATGACAGTCAAATTTATACCACACTTAGTAGCCTGATTACAATTTATTGTACAAACTGTGTTTTAAAAAACGTTAATTGGTATTTTAAATCCCTTTTTAATGTACCAAGCTCGGATAAATTAATTACTCGTTTTTTATGCCCATCTTTCGTCGCTGGCTTAGTTTGAGTTATTTGTTTTATTTTCGTAGAATACGACCCTCGTTTTGATTCAGGGCTTAGTATCCGAACTCTTGGATTTTTTTTTCGATTCTGTCCTTTTTATTTATTTATTACTGACGTTCTAAATAAGCCTCTTAATTAAAGTGTATCGACTTACCTAGTATTAAAACCTTCGTATTCGTGGTGAATGAAAAATTTATTTAACTGGTCTTTACGTATTATTCCGCTCATATAATAATAAGCAGAATAAGTCTAATAAAGCAATTAGTTGATTGTTTATTCAACAAAGATCTTATTTTCATCGTCTTTTATATCATTATACGTCTGAGCAAATATTATTAATGCTTTATGTTTATCATTTTATTCGTATATTTTATTTATTTTGCAGTGTCTTTTTCAGAGTGACGAGTAGCAAGTTTGTTTCTACTCTGACGAATTCTCGGATATGCTGAAACCGGTATACGTTTAATATAATTATGTTAACAATGTCACAGTTATTTTTTCGAAGAAGAATTCTTCTTCTAGAAGGTTTTCACTTTGTGATGTCATTATGTATTTTAATTCAAACAAAATAACTTTGTATACATCACTTTATTAATATACAATATTACTACATGTTTCGTAAGCGATACTCACATCTTCAGGTATCAATATAAAAAAAATATTAAAAAAAAATTTTAAAAAAAAAATTAAAAAAATAAATAAAAAAATATAAAAATTTAAAAAAAAATTTAAAATTTTTTTAAAATTTCACAGTGTTTCATTCATCAATTCTTCATGAAAGATGAAAAACGTGGAACGTACCAATAATGCTTTGCGACTAACGCACACTAACTATCAGTGGCGTGCATTTCTCCATTAATAAAGGTAGACTGCGAAAAGTTTGTCAAGTTTGGGTATGACTTTATTGCGCGTTAAATATTAAAAAAAAATCGTTTTATATGTGATAGCGCCTGGTGTAGGGTTCATTTTTGTGTTCGCGTGATGTGATGAATCCATTTTGATTAAGCTGAAAATACCATCTTCAGGTAGAAGTTTTTTTTTATAATCTTTGAATCGGGGTAGGTTGCAACTGATAATTAGAAACATTTTTTCATGTTTTCCAATAATTTGTTGTTATTTAAAAACTTTAAAGTTATTTTTACGCTCATCTTTCTTAATACCCAATTTTTCAGCCTTTATGAACTGCATGCCACTGCTGACTACGATACCATTCGAAATACTTACGGAAAAAGTTCTACATCTGTTAACAGAATTAATTTCTGTGCTCTTTGCTGACTTGTGTAGGATTTTATGACAAAAATTCTATACCGAAATGTTTTTCGGAGCAGATACGTGCCGCGCATGATCATGGTCATCACGCGAAATTAATCCGTTTACACCTTTTTTGTAAGCACAGTTGGTCTCATTAACCTTAAAAAATGTTGTTAATGTTTCCAATTATGGTAAATATTATTTTTTTACCTTTAATCTTATTGACGTATAATCAACATCGCGTTGATAATACATTTGAAAAATGCTCCTGTTAAAACAACTGTTTTCTGGATTTTGTTTGTAGTCATTCTGAACCAATGGTACTGAAATTTTGATTGTAGACATATAAATTATTAATTTTTGCTTTCTTTCTTTCACTAGGATTTTTTATTGCTAATCTAATTTGGTTAAAGTTTGTATTAATCTATTCCTCCACGGTGTAACTAATTAATTAACAATATAAATAAATCTGTTTTTTTTTCGTAAGAAGCAATCTCTTTGTGGTTTGGCATATTAACGAAATAAAACAATTACCGTGTTTATAACCACGAAATTTATTTAATTTATTACGACCTACTGGTTTCGCTTCACAAGCATCATGAGGGTACCAAATTAAACTAATAAAAAATACATTGTGTGTGTATATATATACGAGTATGCATATGGAATGAGACAAAACATAACATAAAGTAAATCAATATAAATTCCTCGTCAGTATACTGTGTATCCTGATGAGAAATACTTCGCTTTCGAAACATGTTGATATTTATATAATAAAAAAAGTGATATAAACATAGTCATTCTTTTTTTTAATTATGACGCCACAAAATAACTACAAATATATTATATATATATATATACATATATGTATTTTCGCGCGCAAAACTTGACACGTGACGTTGTTTCTTGTGATTATTTGTTAAAAAACATTTAAATTCACGTTTTAATAAGATTTTGACTGTTTTCCGTTTTTGTTTTACTATAAAATAACCTTTTTGTAACTGCCTATCAATAAATTAATATTTTGACATTTTTTAAATTAGAGTTGGCTGACAACAAATATTAAAAAATAATGGAGTGGTAAGGGTTGAAAAGTTTTATAAAATTTAAGTGTTTATTCAAACATACTTTAAAACTTAAAATAGTTATCATGCATGTGTGTGTTCTTTGAAGATTCTGTTTTTGTTTGTACTAGCTTTCAGATAATCTTGAAATCACTCGGCGCGCAGTCGTTCTGTAAATCTCAATCGCTATTCACTCCGGGATTACGCATTCGAGAAAATCAAAATATTCTATTTAACGCAGTAAAAAGCTCAGAAAAGGGTTTGAAAATTCGAAATGGATTGAGGAGGCCCGCTTGAGTGATTGCAGCCGTTCGTCTGTGAAATGCGTTACTCGATGTTTGGAAGGGTGGCCGGGCGAGCGGACACCTCACGGCAGATTGAACCCTTAACACAACTAGTGGCATATACTACAATTGTTAACTTTTATTGAATTTCGGTACGTTTGCATGTTCTGGAAATCCCTACAAGTGTTAACTTTTATTGAATTTCGTTACGTTTGCAGGTTCTGGAAATCCGTTGTGTTTTGTAGAAGGAAAGCTCTTTTGTGATTATTTCAAAGCTTTTGATGCTTGAAAATATTGAGGAATGTCAAACTGATCACCGCGTCTTGATAATATTTAGGTAAATCCATAGAGAAAATAATTCATAGAGATGCCCCAATCCGCAGGGGGGAAGAAACCAATACAAGGAAGGCGAGGGGCGAACTAGGCGTGCCGCCCTCTTTAGTAAAACAGCAAATCACTAAAAAGGTTCGGCTTTTTTATAAAAACCGAATATTTTGTAGAGTATTTAGTTTGACTCCTTTATAAATGTTTTATAATTTGCTTACCGCACTCAAAATCAATCGAAACAAACATGGACGGTAGTGAACTAGGCTGGTGCCAAAATTGGTGTCAGTCTCCAGCCATCGAAACAGTACATTAAGGCAAGTAATGTTGATAAATTCTTTTTTCATGGTATCCCTGGCACTTTAATTTGTAGGGAAGGATATTTGATCTTCCATTTATAGCTAGTATTTAGTTACTATTCGGTTTCGCCCGAGCTTCAAAATTTTTTTTTTATTTAAGACTTGTCAAATCAGGAACCAATAGTATGGCTTCTTTCTTAATATTTTAACAGTTGTATGATTTTTATGATTATTTTGTAACAATTTTTCTAGTCTGAAGATGCCCGTGATAGGGTGAAATCGGTCTGGTCTGAAATAAACAAGTTGGAGAAAGTTATAAAGGTTTTTTAAACAAAAGAAAAAAACATATTAAAATGGGAATTGACAGTTTCAATGTTAGAAATATGTTTAACAGTGTCATTGGTCTAATCATTCCTTAAAAGAAAAGAATAACTGTGCTAATTTGATGACGCCAGAGCTCTGCGCTCAAGGCCATTTGCTAATTCAGATCAGCAGCTTTCCCACTCAAATAAATATAAATAAAAAGTGAATTATGAACTTAAATAATTACCTGAAGGAAAACCTGCAGACGGCAAAAAATATCCAAAACCTTATCATTCTTGGAATAAAATAATAATTTGACGAGATGTTTCCGTGATAAAGATCAATATTGTAAAAAAACGATCAGTCTTTCCCTTTATTCCCCGACCTAGGGGCAAGTAGAAAACCCTGTTACAACAAAGTACCAGTTTCCTCCGTGAAAACTGTGGAAATGTGCTCTGTCACTTTGATAAATGTGCGGCAAGACGATGTGTGTCCGAAGTCGGGTACGAACGGGGCTATAAGGAAATAATAACGAAAGACCAAATGAACCGAAAAGGATGATACAACAATTTCGGGACTTACGTTGAACCGTTTTTTCAATACGTTACATTCGGCCAATCTATTTGAGGCCCCAGTCGAAAATAATCGCAGTATAATTCGCTATCTTGTAGTGAAAAAGTTGTTTACGCATTATTGTGGAGGCGTATTTCTGAATTACGTTAATAATAATAGTATTATTTCTCGGTTTAAGAAAATAACGCTTTGTTAGTTTGGAGATGTAGACTGGAAATTCAGAAAGCAGTGTCATGAGAATGTATCAGAAGCAAGTTGATGAAATAATATATAAGGGACGTTCTCTAAAGACCTGAAATTAAGCGAATTACGTGCTTGAGCGGGACGGGGTAAAAAGAAGAAACTTATTTGGAAACAGAGTCATATTATATTATATCAAATCTACATAGTCCTATCGGGGATTTTATGTGATTAGATGTGTATTTAGTTACAGTACTTTTTTAATTATCGAAACAAAGGTACTGCACAAAGCTAGGAACAAACATAAAGTTGTATTTATTTTGCCTTAAAAAAATTTTTTTCGGGGGGAATTCATGGTTCCAATTTCTTATTATTTTAAACAATAATTAAAAAGTATGTATATAATATTTGTTAAAAACTGTGGGAAAAAATAAAGAAAACGAATATATATATTGATTGGGTAACTTAAAAAAATATATTATCTGTGTTCCACACAAGAGTCCCAGCTGCGCCCAACCGTCTGGAGCCCCGATTGGAGTATGTTGTGGGGCTGAAGGTATTGAGGATTCGAAGGAGATGGGTTATAAGGAAGGTGGGGGAAGTACCCGGCTATTCATACCTGGTCACCAAACACGGCTAAAGCCATTTCAAACAATGTTTCGATTCTGATTGATTGATTGATGTCTTTCACCAGGGCGATTCTGACAGTATCTACCACTCTGGAACGAGCCGCAAATATACTACATATTATTTCAAATCAATAAATTGTAAAATAATATATATGTATATATTTTTTTAATTAATTTTACAAGAGAAAAAAATACAATTCAAAAAGTCCCAATAAACTACTTTTTTGTACTTTGTCTAATGGGTGCTTGTTATTTAAAACATAAAATTTACAGACAAGGTTACAAAATATGTAAATTAAAAACATTAAAAAAAAATATATATATATATATATATAATAAAAACATAAAAAACATGTGTAACAATCATAATACGTAATTTTTTATCAAGAATATTACTCTTAAATATTTCTGCAGTTAATCAAATAAAATTTACTTGCGCACTCCGGATTTGAACCCTCGAGCTCCGGATTTCTTAGCCGAGGATCGTAACCACTCAACCATTGAGACCGTCAAACCGTCGACCTGCTTGCGATCACATATTTGTAGGTGTTAACACAGTAAAGTGACGTCAGCGGTTGACGTTGCAGACTGTGAGGGTTCTGATTTAAGTGATAAACTTTACTACGAAGAAACATATATATATATATACGATGTGTGTTCAAAAGGAAAGGTGAATTTTGAATTTTCGCGGGCTGTGTACATTAGATTATCGATTTTTTTTGTTATGTTGGTACACATTTCCAGAGTGGAAGATACTCTCAGTATCGCCCTGGTGAAAGACCACCATTCAGAATTGAAACGTTGCTTGAAATGGCTTTTAGCCGTGTTTGGTGACCAGATCTGAATAGCCAGGTATTTCCCCTTTTCCCCACCTTCCTCTCTCCCTTCTCCTTCTCCTCCCCATACCTTCAGCCTCACAACATTCCCTAATTGGGAATGCCATAGTCTCACTGGCTCCAGACGGTTGGGAGCAGTTTGTGACTCTTGTGCGGTATTCATGTAAAAAAAAAGCATATGTTTATCATATGTTAGCATTATCATCCATTTTGGATCAGTGGTTTGTTTTTGACAACTGGAAAGGTTAGTCACGTTTTGTCTGTTCTTCGATTTGTACCCAGGCCGCGAAAATTCAAAATTCACCTTTTCTTTTGAACATGTAACCGAAAAGAAACAAAAAAAGAAAAAGATAATGGTAGCAGCTGGGACTCGAACCCTCATGGTCTATCCGGGACACAGCTGTTATTGTTATCTTTATCTTTTAGGTTTTATGTTTCATTCTGAAATCCGTTAATATTATCTTCAATAATTAATTATATATTACAATGAGGTACATAAACTTCAATAAGTTATTCCGAAAAAAATCGTATATGCCAAACTTTGTTTTAACCACTTTATTGTTGTAATAAAACCGACATGTTTCATGAACAATGCTCACCTATTCAGGATTTGTATAAAACTGAATTAAAAATATGGACTTAGATATTATTAGGAGATGAAACATAAAGGGAGGGGGGGGTGAAGTTAGGGAGCGTGATTTACATGGATCGTTACAATGGGAATAACTTTAATAGAGGATTATTCAAGATTTTTTTTGATTATTTATAACATTTAAAATATTATTTACGTTCTTTTTAATTTCTAAAATTTCATATATAAATACAAGCATCAAATATTGTACAAGATAACAAGAAAACATTTATTAATTAGCTACTGCGGACTATCTCTTAAATACATAAGTGTTACCCAAGTAAATGTATGTTTTTTTTATACCTGCCTTAAGAATTCAGCCCGTTACAACAGTCACGTAGACGAAATAAGTCACCTGCCTCGTTAACGATGTTTTATGAAAGTTTTTATTAAATACATTTTTTTTTATTTTCGCCTCTAATTGTACAATTAATATTTGTTAGCGCACTCATAGTTTTCTGGTAATATAAAAAAAGCTGTGTATCTACGCAGCATTTACGAAAGCGTTTTTTTTTTTTGTCCAGCAAATGTGAAATATCTTCGCACCTGCTTAAAGAATTCAGTTCATTACAAGAATCACGTGGAAATATAAGTCACCTCTTTTATTAATATGCTGTAAGAAATTTTTATATTAATTTTATTCCATATTAAATCTTTCTTCGTTGGCGTATATGTCGCTCAATTAGGAATGACCCGAACGACACAAACATCATTTTATTTATTTATTTATGTACGATTTAAATAGATATAAATATTTAAATGTCATCATTAAAGCATATATAAATAAATAAAAATATATATTATAAGAATTGTGACACTTTAAGCCAAAAAAAGTCTAAAAATAAGTCATTAAAGTAAATTTCTCACAATTTATTAAATAAGTCTTTTATTTCCTTTCTAAACCACCAGACCGAGCGCGAGCGTCGAGCTGCAAGGCTTATAACTGTCCGTACAAACCTAATAGCCTCTTTATTATTTATAATTTATGAGGAAAAAAGGAGTAAACTCATATGTAACCTAATATATTTTTTTTAAATTTTCGATTTCTCTAATTTATTAAGAATATTTTTCACAGAAAATGTTTTTGAAATATTTGGATGAACCCAATTCCACCAACGCGGGCCACTATAGGCTCTAACGTATAACATTTTGCCATCTCCATATATGGGAAATGTCAGGAGCTGGAGGTATTGTCTTATTTCTATGATGTTTGTTCTATGTTATACCTATTATATCTTTACATTGTCATTAGTAATGTGTATATCGCAGTATTATTTAAACGATTTTCTTTATTATCAGCAATGTGTTATATTTTTTGTACCTGCCTGAAGAATTCAGTTCGCATGAACACATGAAAAAAAAAATCACCTCTTCTATATACGAAGGCATAATGTATTGCGAAAGTTATATATCAATTTGCTTGTATTTTTATGGTATTTAATTCACCCCTAATTTGCAAATTAATCTTCGTTAGCGCAAACATACTTCCCTTGGAGTCGCAGTGGCACCCCGAGCTCCACGACACATGAGAATTTCCATTTGTAACCCAAAGTAATTAAGAGGAACGGCTGTACTGCCTGTTTCATACATAACTTTATTTTGGATTTGAGGCCAAAACACCCTTCCAAATCGAATGATATATTTTTTTGATTGAAGGTTTAGTAAATATCTAGTACGCATGAGAAGTTATTTATTTATTTTTGTTTTACGTTTTGAAATATAGGCCATTAAAGGAATTGATTTTTCGCGATTTTAGAAGCGCCTTTAACAATTATTTGGGGGCTAACGGCGATTTCAAAACAAGTTTTACCCCGTTTGCTTTGAAAATACTCGTATAATGAATTTTTTTTAAAAATTAAAATAAGTATTATGGTGGACTTTTAATTAAATTAAAAACAATTAATTTACGTTAGAACACAAATTTGCCCTACATAATTTAAAATATCGTCCCGAATAAACCTTTTTTTAAATGTTTTGTTTTTATATTTTTATTTACGTAATAATATTTACATAGCAAATATGAAATTTTTTAAAAATACGATAAACCTGCAAATAAATTTATTAGTTGCCTTTAAAATTATGAAAATGTTTTTTTTTTCATTTCATGTACAATATCAATTTAAAACAAAAAATAAATAAAATGCTTCTCATACGTACTAGATATTTACTAAACCTTTAATTAAAAAAATATATCATTCAGTTTGGATGAGTATCTTGGCCTCAAATCCAAAATTAAGTTTTGTATTAAACAGGCCGCGCAACCGTTCCTCTTAATTACCTCTAATCCGCGGTTATACCTACCGAACACGATAATTTGTGCTCCGGGGAATGCAATGTAGAAGTGCAGTGTTGGTGGGAACAACCGTAGAACCAGCACAATACAAGACATATTGCGTCCATGTGTTCCTAATGTGCGATGATTTATCAACATTCTAGAACAGTATTTGGCACGATAGAGCCAAAATGACGTATCTTAACGTCATTTGAAAATGCAATTGTACCACAATACGTGACAAATTAGATGGATATTTTATTAACATTAACATTCTACAGCATTTTGATATTGTGTATGTTATATTTTACATATTATTAAGTTTGAGAAATAATGTTATATTATTGGAATTAATTGATAAAGTTGTTCCGTGCTTGCTACGCTGGCTTGGGCCGTGTTATAGCAAGTAGTCCATTGCGTTTCATGCTACTTATAAAATAATCTATTTTGTGAACAGAATAACATATGTGTATTATACCTTTCATTATTTAATATTAAAAAATAATATTAATAATAAGATATCTGAGCTGAAAATAAAATAAAAACTTGATTTATACAGTAACATTTAAAATAAACCTACTCACTACAGTCCAATATAAAAAAATATTAAAAAAAACTAATTGTTTATGAAGCATAATATAAGGAGCAGTAAAAAATACGGTCTTTTTTTATGACAGTTGTACCTAAAAATTCTCAGTCCCCTGAGAATCAGATCGGAACGCATTGTTTGGTGACGAGATCTGAATAGGCAAAAACTTCCCATATTTCATATTCCCCACAGAGCAAATAAAACATAGAGATCCCATTATACGCAAGGGGTAGAAACCAAATTAAAACGGGCGGGGTGAGCTAGGTGTGCCGCCAATTTAAGTAAAACAGCAACTAGGTTGAAAGGTTCGGCTTGTTTACAAAAACCGAATATTTCGTTGGAGTATTTAGTTTGACCCTTTTATAAATCTTTTATAATTTTCTTACCGCAGTCAAAATATACGCGAATCAAACGCGGAAGGCAGTGAATTAAGCTAGTTCTAAAATGGGTGTCACGTGACCTTTGCCTCCAGCCGTCGAAATCGTACTTAGGGCAAGTCTATTAATTCTGACATCAGTAATATTCCCCTTCTCCTTTCCGTTCTTCAAATCCTTCCGCCTTACAACATTCCTTATTTTCTGAAACCATGATTCCACTTACTACTGCGCACTTATAATTAATGGATTTTTTCTGTTGCACCATTTTCGTGGGAAAATCACCTCATCGCGCTTTATCACAAAACTGCACTATACGAGTATAAATAAATGTCTATTATTATTACTGGTAGTAAAGACTGTTTTGTCGTAACATTACAAAGTCTATTTAAAAAATAAAATGAAGCGTGGAGCTCGACAACTTTTTAATTTGAATGGGTAAGTTTTAGGCGAAAGTTTTTTTAATATTTTAATACTTACATTATTTTTCCATGATTTTAAATTATGTACTATGTGTACCACTTGTCCCATACTTGTACCGGTTCTGTATACGAGCATTGCGTTGGAATATGTGCAATATTCCTAACCTCTTCATGGCGATCGTGCTTTTGGAGTATCAGGACCTAAAGTCTGGAATGAACTGCCGCGTGACTTAAGACTTATTAAAGACTCGACAGAATTCAGAACTAAACTTAAAACTCGTCTTTTCAGACAATCATATCCATAAATTGAAGAAATGCACCCGTAAATTGCTTAGCTAGGCTAGCTGGTTAGTGCTTACCTGAAGTCATTAAATAGAACAAGTTTAAAAATTCGCGCATCGGTGCACAAATGCGTCCACAGCCCGCAGCACTGTAAATAACTAAAAGTATATAAATAAATAAATAAAATGTTAATATCTATTAAAAGCTTCTTACATCATTTTATAAATATTTTCCAGTCCTAAAAATTATACATATTTCAAATAAATACCAACTCTTCTTGTGCCACCAATCTTCTAATAAATGTAACATCAATAGAAAAGGATGATAAAATAGCAACTGTAAAAATATCATCTCTATACTTAAATTTTCTAATAAAACTGTGTTCATCCGAAGCGACCTGCCAGGTAAGTTTGTTTTTTTCTGTATCTGTTTGTACATAATTAGATAAAGAATAGGAAGTAATATTTGTACAGCGCCCTTGAGGTGATTTTTCACAAAAACGGCGATATAGAAATCATACAATTATTATTAAAATTATTACATTATGTTTTTAAGTATAGGTGATTTTATTAATTAATCTTTTTCTTCTTCAACAAATACAAATTCATTGGTGGCATCATTTTTTTTTATTATTTTTTTTAAAAAATTATTTTGAACGTCAACACGCAACGGGCCAAAAATATCCCAACCGCGGAAAAAGATTATTTCGTTTATACAAATTCCAAATTATACGAAACCATTTTGAAACAGTTTGTGCGACGGTACCTTTTCATCATAAAATAGAATTTATATAATTTGGTTTGTCTCAAACACTTCAGAAATCTATCTCTATTTTAAAACGTCCAACCTTTTCATTTTTCTTCAAAGACTCCTCTAGTTATAATTTATTATATAAATAATTTCGACGTTATTATTCTTGGAGCAAAATTCTTAGTAAGAATAAGGGATATTATACAAAATGAGACTTGTGTTTCGAGGTACCCAATATTTGCAAGTCATTTTCTTGTACATATTTAAATACTTCTGAAATAATGACTGGCCCTCAAGAAGCTATTTTCTTTTCTCCGTAGCTCATTTTTCATTACGACAAGCGCAAACAATTTTCATGCTGGCCAAATATTTGGCCAAGTAAAGGACCCAAACTGAACCGAAAATGTATTTATTTTGGGTAAGTACGCCGACGTTTTTCTGTTACTCAAGAACAGACAAGAATTATTTTCCCAGGCACTTTATAATATCGTCATGGCGTTTCTTAAATATATATATATATCTTTTGCGGGTTTAACTACCCAATAGTATACGCCCTTTAACACACACTTCATTATGATAAACGTGTTTGAACAAAAATAACAAACAAAATTTCAAACAAATACTCGTATACCAACTTTTTTCCCACATCTTTGAAGCATTCCTGTTTTTTCATGTTTTGGTTATCTCCTCTTGGAGCTTGATTGTAAACATTTTATTAACCGGAACGCTTTCTTACCAGTTTTATCCAATATTTAGAGCTTTTCTGGCGCCTTCCACTTTTTTTATGGAACTCCATTCAAGGACTACGAAATTTCAATTTTTTTGAATATTCTGCGGTTGAAGGAAATGGTAAATGGATGAGTATGGGAAGAAGTTTGGGTAGTACCTAACTATTCATATTTAGTCAAACATAAGAATCATATACCTACTTGGGTAAAGCAGCAAACAGTAGTCTCTCACCAGAGCTAGTATAGTATCTTTCAATCTGGAACAATGTAAAATTATAATTTACAGCTTTGAACTCGTTAACCCATGGCTCACATTCAACTACGGAGGTCATCACTATCTCCCTTATACATATCCATCTGAAATAACTAATCAAGCAACTAGTATTATGTTTTTTTTAAACTGGATCAGCTTTATCCAGTTGAATCCGACCAGTCTCCTCGAGATGGCTTAGTTAAGCTACAACCCTCTTAAGTTTCAACAGGTTCTTCCTAATTCAATTTCACTTTGATACCTCCGAGACTTCTAGTTAGCGAGTTTTATTGTTCTCCGTCAACTCCTTGTAAATTACGTAAAACGCTCATCAAGGCGGTACGATCCCGAAGTTTCACCTCTCACGCGCTAAACAAACACCCCTCGTCGTGTTCCTACCCCTAAAGCACGGCTGTTTAGATCTCAGACTGGAACCGCCTGGAACTTGCCTAGAACTTTTTACGATCAACCCAAAGACTTATTATTGTGAGCCGGGTCCGTAATAAACTTTACGTGCCAACTTTGCGGGTGTAAAACTCGCAGGAAATTAAACGGATATCCATAAAAGTGTTGGTTTTCCTGCAAAGGATGCAAGTTTGAGGCGAAACGGAAATACACTAACGGAAGAATTGGTCATTTGTTTGCTATCTCGTACTTTTAGAAACTTCACTGGACAGGATGAAAGGAAATTTATGCCCGTCGAAACAAATGGTTTTATAAATGCCTAGCCACATGAATACGTTTGCCTTTGGAGTCGGTGGACTGCGTATTCATGCTTTACTTTCTATTTTAGTGACCCACAAAGATTAGAGGTTTGATGAAGCAAAAATTTAGGCGAATATTACTTTAACTGTGTTGGTTATCATTCCAATGTCTTTTCGTTATTATGTACTTTCGTTGGGTTGTAGTCCATTGCTCGGGCGAGGTTTGTATGGGAGTCCATTTTTTACGCCACTCCAGTTTCCTTGGTCCCTAGCAGTCCCGGTCTCTCCACATATAGAGTCTGCATTTTTTCTTCGCAACCTTTGTCTGAGGCGACTAATTGGACATTTTCTTTTTGGGTTTGACGACAAAATTAATTTAATTTTTTTCATTTAAACTTTAATGTGTGATATTTTTTAAGTATATTAAAAAAACGCTTCGGTTTGATACTGCAATTATCTAAATTATATTTCGGTAAATGATTGTTTTAAGCGATAAGTCTTACTAATTTATTTGAACTAGTTTTCTACTGACAGTGAACCGGCCCGTCGTAGCCTCCCTTGAGATGTATCTAGGACGTGGATATCTATCCAAAGAACATGAAGGGGGTTGTTTTATAGAATTATCTAATATCTAATGGATCCCCCGACAAGGGCTATCAATTACTATATTATATCTCTATGATCAACCTATACCACAAACTAATACTAGATTATCTATTCTAAATGTTCTCGAGATAAGAATTATTTTTGAGTAAATGTTTCTGAAATGTTATTTTGCTTTTTGATTATGGTATAATGTAACTCCATCAAAAATAGTATAATATTGAGGTATAATGAAGTTGTTTGCATTTTTCTCAATGTTTTTTTTTAGTCAAAGCTTTAATAAAAATCAAAGCATATAACCAAATGGCAAATGAAAAGTGAATAAGTCACAATTAGGCACGTTTTTTTATTTATTTTTGAACCGAAAAACTGTTATTTTTTTTAAACCCGATTTTAGACTTGTCGATGTTAAACCGAATATTTTGATGGAGTATTAACTCTTTTATAATTGTTGTATGTTTTCCGCAGTCAAAATCAGGCGAAACAAACGTGGACGACAGTGAACCAGGCTTGTGCCAAATGAGTGTCACGTGACCTTTACTTCCAGCCGCTGAAATTGTCTTTAAGACCAGTCTATTCATGCTGACGTCTGTAAATTTTACCATGAATGTTTTAATAGAAAATTATATCCAATATAAAAGAACAATACAACGGTTAAATTTCTTAAATCAGAAGTAAAAAGTTTATTAAAGCCGAAACTGTTATTTTACTCAGCTTTAAAAAAGCGTTATTTAATTGGGAGCAGTCGATACTACCCACCGCAAGGCTCTTAAAATTCGTCTAAATCGTTAAAATTAATTAAAAAGATAAATCCGGGTTGTTACCCCGTTGAAGCGTGCTTAAGAAGATGGCCGTATTCAAATACTTGTTTGCCTCAACTTCATAAAGGTAATTGGTTTATATTTACGAGGTGAACCTTAAAGGACAAAACATCCGCTCGGCGCTGGTGTCGCGGACCCTCTCCCGCCCCGCACCACCGCCGTTAATACTTTCCAACACTCCGGGAATAAAATGTATAATTAAGCTGATTAACTGTTTCAGCCATGTCATAAAATTGATTTATGGTAATCAAATTAAAATCTCCCAGCGGATTTGACAAGTTTTTAATCATGAATATTGTTTCTCTTAATACAGTGTTCTAATTATTGTTGACCTGGAATACAAAATACGTTTTATATAGCTGACCTTCATTTGAATAATGATTCCGATAAACAATAATAATTTTGAGATATTTTCTTATAAAGCATTTTTGCGAAATATTCCCACACAACTGCTCTAAATTGAGTGCCTTGGTATAACAACAATAAATATGGTGTGTCCTAAGTAGATTTGTACAAATCTCACACGAACTTATTACTAGAAAGGTACACATTATTCCTACAGGTAGCTATTGAATAACTTTAGCCAATTTAAAGCCTTTCGTACCGTAAGAGTTTTTGAAAAAAAAAATTATTCCTACCCATCTAAAGCGAATAAAAAATGTCTGTTTTCATTTTCCAATTTCTTGCATCACTGATTTTTAGCTACTCGTTCAGGCGGTAGACATGTTTAAAATTTGAACGGTGATTTTATGTTTCATCTCGACTTCCGCTTCTGTACTCAGATTTTGTTAATGTAAATTTTGTCGGTTTGTTTTTATTGTTTTTTTTTTTTAATTAATAAAATGTTTGTTTTTGTATCCGGTGTATGATTTATGATTTAATGGTCAGCAACCAAAAATACATACTTTGCAGATTACTAACTCAAATACTACGAATTATTTATCTGTAAGTTCTTTTCGGCTAATTCGGAAAATGAACAACGTTTCAAAAGCCTTTATTCTTTAAGCTGAAATCTTTAATTTTAAATAAAATACTTTATTTTAGGTAAAATGTTCAAAATTTCATTATCTGGTTTTCAAACCTCACATATTTTCGGACATTTTCGGATGTATTTTACAGAATTTAAAGATCACAGTTTGACGATGTTTGCCTTTTGAATCTTTATACATTTTCCTACCTACCCACATAAAATTTATAGATAAATTATTTATGGTGTTGCGTAAGTTGGCAACCTGCAAGTGATGTTAATGGCCATTTTTGAGGGCTGCCTCTTAAATGAAACACGCCTTTAGAAATGTAATGTTTTTTCCAATGAAAGTAGCAATAACTTCTGAAAATTCGAAAAAAAACTGCTCGAAAATTTTTCAAATAATTCTCTAGGTGTTAATAAGCATCATATATGTTTTATCACTGCCAGTTTCAATTCAGATTATGAAAGGGTCAACTAGGAAATTGATCCCATGAACCCATCAATCCAGAATACGGAATAATATATACAATATTATAATTGATTAACAAACGTGTTATAGTATGCGAGTATGCAATGTGGCACCAGATAGATTAACTGCTTAATAAAATAATATAGCTTTAAATTTAATAAGTCGGAACATAATATTATATTGGGTTAAATCTGATGAGATTTAAAAAATATACAATTTTGGGGAGAGGAGAAGTAATACAGCTGCGCAATGCAAATAATATCTTTGAATATGGTGTATTATATTAATACGAAAAATATTTTCATTTCGGTTTTGTTATTAACTAGGATGATTTATCATTTTTTCCCATCGTTACTGTATTTTTCAATAAGTTTCTGACTGTATATTATTAATTCAAGATTCTTAACCTAACATTAAAATATGTCTGTTAAAATATCCCTATTCTAAAATGTTGCATTACGCCTTTGTTTTAAGAGCAGAACATGCATAAAGTTTGTCGAATATTTTAATATCTATTTTGAATTCACTTCCCTTTTACTTTTCAATTTAAGTACCGCGGAATAGTACACGGGAGAATAACTTTGAAGATAACGAATCGAAACTTTTCGCTAAACTGAGCCGCCATTTTCCCAAAGAACTACGCCATTCTGTTCGAAGCGCCATTTTGAATTTTCTTTTTGGCTGCATCACAAAACCATTTCGCTAAAAAGCGATTTCTCGCGAGCTAAAGTTTCTTTTATTCTACTCTACTGGTTTTTTGATATCCGGATACTTCTTGCAACGGAACAGACTTGGCGAAACATTTTTCGATATCTGCTGTTTACTTTTTTTTTCATACGTTTTTTTTTTTGCTTTTTCGTGTTATGTGGGTTGGAACGATATTGGATAAAGAAGATCTGTTTTCAATAACAATAAAACAGCTGATGTTCGGTGTTTTTATACCATCTCTATTCTTGCATTCTTTCTTGGCATGTGTCTGGCCAACGTGAAAACCACCGTTATTTTAGTGAACTTTATAAAAAAATCGTATTGAATTTGATTCGACATCGAAAAGCGTATTCTCTTAGATCGTTTTTTTTTTATACGTGTACGAGTATATTGGCTAAAACTTATAGTATATGAAAAAAACTAGAAATGAGCACAATGGATAAATCCGTTTCGAAATTACTGATGTTATTTATTTATTGTTTTATACATTTAATTTCTAAAAATTATCGACTGCAAGTCGAAATAATATTCATCGATACTGCCTTGAAAAAAATCGACATCATCGAAATTTTGGTCTTGTTGATTGAAGTGAACATTAAAGATTGCAATAAGGGAATATGTACTCGCTTCAAGATTCGAACCCGATCCCTCCAACCGATGGCCTAATATCACACCCACCGGGCTATTGACGACCTTTCAATTAAATATTTTTATTCCAAATTTACCACGATACTGTCATAATAAAATTTTATGGAAAAATATACAGCATTACGCGCCATTCAATAAAATGTTTTTTAGAAACTTTTGCGAACAGGCATTCTGCTTATTCGGTTGTAAATCAGATATTTCTATTCTGTTCCATGTTTTTCTCTCACACGAATACAAGATACGAAAAAAACAGGTAAATCATACCGACATCCATATTTACATACATAAATTTCCTCGCTTCACTTATTTAAATCTTTCCAATATGAAAGCGGCCTTACTTACACATAAATAAAGTATGTACTTTATATTTTAACCTGTATCGGTTGGTATTTATCTTTATTATTCTGTTGAATAACTGGCATACTTACAGTCACCGAACGCTGCGGATACTCTGTTTTCTTCTTTTTTTTGTATCTGTTGTGTTCAGCCTAGCTTATACATTTGTGCATATTTGAACACGCCACTTTTCTATAGGGAAAATATATTAACATGTTTATCGGTAAATTTATTTTCCGGGACTTGCCAATCTGTGGCGACTTATTTAAAAAAACGATTGATTTTTATTTCTTTGGTCTAACAGAAAACACTATTATTAGAACAATTCCTATTACTAGGTATAATATTTTTGTGACAAAGAAAGGATGCCATATAAAGCGAATGTCTTAAAACTATAGATAAATTACTTTTAAAAAGTTTCCTTAATCACAAGTATCTTTGAAACACAGTTCATGTTATCAAAATTCAACATCCAAAAAATCTTTATTGTACAAATAAAAGTTTAAAACAAGTGCTGAGTATAGCTTACAGGTACATCCTATTTCTTCCAGTTAGCCCACAATGTTTATTTAAATAAAATAACAATTCATATTTAAAGAAGTTTGATCTAAGTGCGTTCAATCTATGTGTTCAAAGCTCAGATCATAAAATATATTCCATGATCTGAGGTTCAAACTTTTCGTTTAAGGTGTTGTGACATTTGTTCACGAGGAATGTTTTCGGTGATGATTTTAAATGGAGTAGATCGTGTGTTTGTTTGATGTTACGTGAAAGGTTGTTATATACTTTATTTGCCATTTAGTTAGGTCCTTTTTCAAACATATTTTTATTGGCTTGTGGTTCTAGTAAGTTTTCTGTAAATCTTGTCGAATGTTTATGTGTTGAGTATTTTGGTGAAAACATGTCTCGATAAGACCGCACTAATAGTCATAACTTCATTATATATATATATATATATATATATATATATATATATATCGTCAGATTTTTCAATTGTTTAAAGAGGGGTCTACAAGAATCCAGATAACCGGAATTTGTATCAATATGTTAAAGTCCATTTGGTGTGTACAAGTGTTAGTTCATACTGAACTCTAGTTAGGTTTGTATCGACAATATTTAATAATGTATTAGTGTGCGTTAACATGAGGGGTTGGATATTGAAAATTCCTCTTGCTCAGAGAAACTAAAATCACATTACTTAAGTTCTAGACTGAGACATCACACAACTGTCTACAGCAGTATACTGTATGTGCCATATAAAGTTTACACCATACGATAGAAGAAGATATTTTACAATCGAAAAGTGTTACAAAATATTATATTGAATTTATTCATTAGGTACATCCTAACATGATCTTCGTATAAGAAATAAAATAGTCAACCCGATAGGTCTCTACAGTATAATTTCACTCGAAAGTCAAATGTAGACCACAACGGTACTAAGGCTGTCACTCCATCCCTTCTGACCACACAGTTTGAGAACCGCCCACTAGCATACGGAGTGTTATGAATTTTATATAGACCCAGATGTACGTGCACGACGTACAACACTCTTTTCTGCACCGTCTGTTTTCTGAACACTTTACCCAAGTCTTTTTCCACAGATTTCCCCAAAGGGAAAATTATTCCTCAACAAAGGAAAGTTTTTTGCTAATGGGAACCGTAGCGACGGACTTACCGTTTTTTTATGTAAACTGATGAAAGATTTTAATAAAATTTAATGTTATTCAAATTTTATAATGTTATTATGAAGTTCTGTAAGTATTTTATTTTTGTTATGATTGTGAGAGTTGTTTCGTGGTCAGGCCACGTTGAGACCACTTATTTATATGATTCCATTTACCCCTACCCAATTTTTTTTTATAGTGCCTAAAATGATTTATTTCCGATGAAACCGATTAACTGAGAAACCAATTGTGATGATGGACTCTCCATTCTGTAAGATACTTTCATGTGGAATCTTTTTTCCCCGCATTGAACGCAATGTTTTCTTAATTGACCTGTAATAACAAAAAGCTATCGACTTGTGTTATATTGTTTAGATCGTGTAAACGTACTGAGTAGTGGGGAATACGTAAATAATTTTGACCTAATTCATTACTCTCCAACGGAAGTCATTAAATTGTTAACATGCTCTTCAATTAACAAATAATCCATATTGTTAACTTGCCATAGGAGCTGTAACAAAATAGAACCAATTATTATATTAAAAAAAACGATTCCTTCGTATTTTTTTAACCAATCAGTCAAGAGATTACACGCATTCGCAGAAACAATATTAGCTCGGGTGGAATTTCCACGTTTATTTGGAGAGCGAATATTTTTACTTTGTGTTGTTTTCCGAGAATTAATCAATTTATTACTCGCGTTATGTCCTTGACACATATTTTGCGAATTGATTTGAAAAATGGCTATGGCAACGTACCTTCGAGTACTCGGTGGGGAATTCTAACATCGACTGAATTTCAGAGAGGCATTACGACATTTTACAATTTTTTTTCTGTAATACTGCTTCATACAATACGTGTTAATATGCTACATGGATAATTTATTTTTGTTTGCTTCGCATTATCTACCTCACAACGTGAGACCTGTAATGAGGTAGGTGACAGGATTTTCAATAAAAAAAGTCAGCTTGTTGTTATCACGGATGAGGTATTTTGTTTAATTAAATATTTTAAACTTATTATATTAAAATAGTTATGTTATAATATTCAAACATTCACGGAAGGAGAATTTCGCAAACATTATTGTAAAAGAGGTGACATAATGAATAAAGTAGGAAGTGTGCAAAAGGAGAAGATGAAAAAAAAATTTAAACCTGTAAGTTAAAAAGATGATTAGATTAACTGTAGGCGAGCGCTTTTAAAATAGCAATTTCAAGATAAAACAAAATAAAAAAAATCCTATTGCCCTAAATTCTATCAGATGAATATAACACTTTTGTATTACAAAAGAAATTTAAAAAAAACTGGAAATGCGGACTGTACTATTAGAAATGCAAAAAGAATACCTTGTTTTATTTCACAACGTCTTCAATTTTCTTGTTATCTTTTCTAATTAGCCATTTAGTGGTGTTTTTGTTGAAGGAATACATATTAATACAAATAACTGATGTTAGTAAATAGTGGAGAAAAATATTCTTTTTAAATAATAATAATTCAAATATATTAATTAAAAATATCCCAGATCACTATCCAACCGGCTTTTTATACTAATAATAAATTAAAAATTCGTGTTTTAAATAAAATGATAAAGATGATATTTTAAATAAATCGGGGGTTTATAAATTAATTTGTAAGGACTGCAACTATTTTTTTATATAGGAACGAATTCAAGAAATTTTAATATTGGGGTTAAGGAACAACTAAGGTGTTTAAGTAATAATAACTATTCTCTATTTTTCAACCATATTTTGGAAACAAATCATTCTTTTGACATACTCGTAAATAAAGGTTTAAAAAAATTGCATACAACTGGTTTACAATTAGACAAATTTGAAATTAGAAAAAGTGTTGATGGTCAATTAAATATAATTAATGATCATTTTTTTTTTAAATTGCTGTTTCTTAAATTTATTTTCATATTATATTAATTATAAAAATAATTTATTATTTAATTTTTAATGTAAATTTGTTTTTCAATGTTTTATAATAATTCTTTATTAACATTTTTGATTAATTACTTACCTTCTTTTTATCAATGTCTGTTTATATTTATAATTCGTCTATTCTTACATTATTGCTTACTATGTTTATCATTTGTCTATACTCGACATCATTATTTTTTAGTTTTCTTTAATTCCTGATGACGAAAGCTTTGCTTTCGAAACATGTTGGTATGTATATATTAAAAAAATGGTGATTACAAAGTTATTTTTAATTAATTTATTATTAATTATGACTCCACAAATAACTAAAAATCCATTGAAGAATTTTTTAATTTTTGTTTTAGTTTTATGCTACTGTAGAGTAGAGTAGAGATTATAGTTTATAGTTTATGTGTTTTGTAGCAAACTTAAAAAAAAAATTAAGAACAAATAATACATAGAGATGCCCCAACCCGCATAGAGGAAGAAACCAAAATAAGAGAGGGAGGGGTGATCTAGGCGTGCCGCCTTTAGTAAAACGGTAAATAACTAAAATTGTCTATTCTTACATTATTGTGTTCTATGTTCACCATTTGTCTATACTCGACATTATTATTTTTTAGTATTCTGTAAATCCTGATGAGGAAAGTTTCGCTTTCGTAACATGTTGATATGTATATATTTAAAAAGGGGTATTTTAAAAATAAATTTGAATTCATTTATGAATACATATTAGTTTTATAATATGGTTTGGTTTGTAATGCCAGTGTGACGTATACGTTAGGCACTATACACACATGGTGTCTTTAAACAAATGTGGCAGTATATTTCGTAACCGAAAGTCTCCCGTGTGTTTTTACTATGGGTAATATATATTGATGATTTTGATGCGTGGATTATTTTTAGCATTACTTTGAAGTATAATTGCCTGACATTTGAATTCACAACGATTGAAAAAGAGGTTTTGTTGGTTACCTGAAGGTCTTTCTAAATAAGATTCGCAAGATTACTTTTCTGTATTTTTTATCGCAGGATCTAGCAGAAAAAGGGCAACTCCTCCCCCCAGCCTACTAAACCAATTTTAATTCTAGCAGTACGTACCCTTTTTATATTATATGAATTGTATGGCTTTAAATACCGTCTTCTTAAGAGTTTTTTTATTATAAAGAAAACTTCTGAGGCAGAGCGGTAAGCTGGTGGACTCTGTACCCCAAGGTCTATTTAAAGCCTGGCGAGCTCTAAGAAAATGTTCTAAAGCAAATATGTTTATTTCCATGTAGAATTTTAATAAAGAAAATTAAATGGATATTTGAACCTCGTCCCGGAGTGAAAGATACCAGATTGGTGACAGTTTGTGAACTATCTGAATGTGTAATGGGAACGTTATTTGAAATTATTTGTGCTGTGTTTAGGAATCAGAATACCCAAATATGTCCCGACCTTCCTCTTCAACTTTTCTTTCCCTCTCTCACTTCATTCAGTCACGCAAGTTGCTATCTTACTCCAAATGTTTTGCTATCTCACTGTTATTTTAATTTTTTTTTGTATATAATTGTGCATACTATGTATTTTTTTATTTAGTTTAATTTTGTACCCTGATTAAGCGTGGGCTAAGCGAAACCAATCGGTCGTAAAAATTTAAATCAATTCCGTTGTTTTAAATAAAGTTATTTTTTTTATTTAATTTAAATCATACATAAATATTTTTTAATACAGCGATGTGCCGAAACCAACTAGAATTATTTAAGACATTTCGTTTGTTTGTATTTAATTAAATTCTTGATGACATTAATAATCTGATAAACACGACTCGTCATCAATCATTTGGAAGTTTCAGTGGTTAGCTTGCTTCCGGATATCTTAGCTCGTATTTACTGTTTTGATGAAACTTGAGCCTTACAATTGCTTAATTTCTGTTTCATTTCCTATGAATTTCAATTAACAAACTAGAGAATGTTGTTGTTTGAATGAACGATACGTAATTACTCGGGAACTTGTATATATCGTAAATTTTCTGTCACTGCGTAGATCTGTCACTGCGTAGTTCCGACGCTGCATGCATCTCTACATTTAAGCGTCCTTTTCTAATCTTTATTTCATCATTTATACTAGCATGGTTTTACTATATTATGCTCGCCCCGGGAGTCGTCTCCACTACATTCTGTCGACTTCCTTGTCTCACAATTAGACATCGCGGTCTATATCAGAACTTAAATGTATACTGATAGCCTCACTTCCTTTAACAAGTTTTTGTTTAGTTATCCGGTAATCAAATTTCCAGTATGAGCTATTCTCTCAGTATTCGTATCAACCTCCCATCTTCCATGAACATATTTTTCAGCATGACTATTGAACGTCATTGAATTATACGCATAAAAATTATACTAATAAATACATACTTTTATTTATTTTTTAATATTTGAAGATATTATTTACAAATCTCCAATGAAATATGACCCAGAAAAGATACAAAAAATAAAAATGTAACAGTAGCATCTGGAACTCGAATTCAGGACCCCTCGGTCTATCTGGGACCAGCTCTCTAAACAAGCTATTGCCACCTTATTGCTATCTGCCATTTTTATCGATATCATACCTTAGTTAAATTTATGAACTGTTAATATCATCATCAATTAGTTCCAATATTTTTTTAGATGTTATCTTTATATATATATTGACGGAAAGTCCCAGATGCAACCGTTACCCTTTTTTCTGTGTCTTTTCAGTTTCGTATTTCATTTGAGATTTGTTAATATTAACTTCAATGATTAAAAGAATATTGCAATGAGGTTTGTAAGTTTCAATAAGTTATTCCAATAAAAAAAAATTATGATAAATAATTATTGTGAACGTTTTTAAAACGTAATAATAGCTTTATCATTTGGCCATTCGAATAACTCGCCTACTTTTGCCACGATCTCTGATAAAACAGCAAATACACAGGTAGTAAATAAATAGAATCGGATGAAAGTAACGCTTTTTTTGCTTTGCTCATTTGCAGAAGTTATGACAGAATAATTATAACACAACTCCAAGTATGTGAAGCGGCTACCTGAGTTGGGAGGGTACCTGAAGCTTGGTTGTCGCCGGCAGCCTTTACCCTCTTATCTGCTCGTTTTCATGTTTCTGCTGAGGTACCCCCGACTAGAAGGTTCTACCAATTAACAAAGTTAACTCGTTGAAGACGAATTCTGCGAAATTCCTCTATAGTTTTAACTGTGGGTTAACTTGTGTATTTTCTTCAACAGATGTCTAGTTATTAACATATTTATTTAAATATTGACAGTACATTTTATTTCAAATGATAAGATTGGTATATTAAAATTTGCATTGTTATAGTACTTATTATGTTTGTCAATAAAATTTTAATTAGATACTTTTTTTGCATGTATTGTTTTTTTTTTAACTCAACTAACTAACTTTATTTTCTACATAATCCTATAGATTATGTAAAAAATATATTTATTTTTACACGTCTCAGAACAGACATCGTCTAGTGAGGTGGATAAAGAACATGTATGCTTATCAAATTATATGACAATAAACGTCCGGGTTGCCGGCAATGAAAAATATCTTTTTAATTTTGTCTGTTGTGAGAATGCTTCTCAGCTAATGAATTTATGTGTGGCTAATAATATTAAAAAGACAGAAAGTGTGTGGAGAGATGATGTGGAGAAGTGTAGAGAAGTTATGAGTCAAGAATTGTAATTGACTATGTATAAAAGTTTAAACAAAAAATATGACTTGTAGTTTTAATGTTATTTGTATCAATCATTGAAAAAGATAATATTAACAAATCGTAAATGGAATACGAACCGAAAAAAAAACACAGAAAATAAAAAGGTATTAGTCGCATCTGAGAATCGAACCCAGACCTCTGTCTTACCGGGACAACCGCTCTACGAACTGATCTAATTAGAACAGTTCACTTTAAGCCATCTTCATCGATATCATACTTCCAATTCAAGACTTGTCAATATTATTCTCCATTAAATCCCAATTCAAATAAGTTATATCAAAAATAAAAATTTGTGAAGAATCATGAAAAATGTCTAAGTGTATTAATTTTTCGAAATGGGCAAAGGTTGTATTCGCGAGAGAAATTTGTGAATTCTTTGCTGCATTAGTGTTATTCTCTTCCACATGAAGAATCTTAGTGTGCCCACGTTGGAACATTTAAACCAACGAGGAATAGCAATTCGGGGTAATCCATTTTATAATTTATTAGTTATTTAGTTAATGTTTCACTCGTCATCTGAGGCCATTGGTAATTTGGTGATTTTATCATTACCCTATTTATTTTGTATATAGTCTGCAACTCACGGAAAACAGAAAATAACTTTTATTTTACCGATTTGCAAGCAAATACAAGGCGAACATATCAGTGAAAACACTATTTCGATTAATTTTTACTGCTAATTGGCTTAAGTTATAAAGAAAAGTAATGTGCTTTTTATAAAATGAAGCTTTTCGTATAGTTTCGCTTGATTAAATTTAAAATAAAACTGCTAATTACGTTATAAAAAATATAAACGTAAAAACGTATTAAATAAAATATAATTTCATTATAAAATTATTAACACATATAAGAAACATTTTTTTTAAATACTTCTTTTAGCATGGATTATTTGTGAGAGTTTCCCTTGATTAACTTTTTTTTATTTCTTACAAAAATTTTCACTAAATAAGCAAAAACCGCTTGTCTTGCTTCCATCAAACAATTCTAGACTCTTTGCTATCTTTCTATAGCTTTGCCAAGCTATTTTTATGCCTATTACCTGCATTCATTTCTTACATGAGATTCAGCTTATAGTCATTATTATGACTTGTATATTCCGTAATATGGGGAGCAATCTCCATATGAAAACTCTATAATAATGTTATATTTAATATATACAAATTTTACACAAAACTCACTTGATCAATTTACATTAGAACTTTTTACTCATATTCCTCGTATTGTTTTTTTCAAGAATCAAGTCAATCAATTATACCCAAAGTAAGATGAAATTTACCTCACTTCGGTCACCCAGACCTGCCCACCACACACTTCTACAGGTTTATCTCTTCAATAATATATGTATAGTAGTAAGCATGTATTGTTTATAATATGCCTCTTGTCAATATTCGATCTAAGTGCGCTTAGCTTTAATGGAATAGCCGAACAAAATTAAATGCAATTATTTGAATGATCTATTCTAGTATGCTATTCCCACTTAAAATTAGTCTCACGCGGTGATTTTCAAAGCAAATACGGGTCCTGCTGTCATTCCGCCCATACGTCCCGGCGGAGCCAATCTTGAAATCTGCAGCGAAATCAAATACTTGGAGCATGTCATCACTGATGACCTAAACGATAAAAATGACACAACGCCAAAGAAGAGCACAGAGCGTACGTGCCAATGTGCTCGCCAGGAGATTTAATAGGTGCAGTCCTCCGTTAAAAAAGCAACTATTCCAGACATACTGCATACTGCACCAATTCCAAACAAAACTCGTTTATCTACAGATCTACACACTCGTTTAACTTAAATAATTACCATATTGACATTTTTAACTCAACTACACGTGATATTAAATTAAAATCCATAATGCGACCACTCTCAAACTAGTTAACTTAAACCATATTTTTACCTTTATCCCACTCCTATGTTCCCATCCACCCTCCCCTCCCCTGACTGATATTGTTTAAGCTAATTGATGAAAAACTGTACATTGTCACACTTTACTCATAGTATTTATCATCAGCAGAGGAAAATTTATAATTGGCATAATTTGTTGTTTATATTGTTATATATATGAAAATTATGGATTTGCTGTTAATTTTCCCAAAAAAAAGTAAATAAATAAATGAGCTTTTACACTAGCGAACTATGGACAAGGTATACACAAGGCGTCATGGACACACTCCGAGTGCAATATAACCACGCTTACAGGGCGCTATTCGACCTCCCTTGGTGATGCAGCGCCTCGCAGATGTTCGCAGAAGGAAGGGTGCATGGGTTTGCTGCTTTGATGCGCCACAGAATAGCCGGGACGAGTCAGCGCTACCGGAGATCGGAAAACACTCTTGTCCAGGCTGTCGCCCAGTGGCAGGGCGCGCCCCTACATCGTAGATGGAGAATTTCCCTCTGGCCACTGTAGCATAAGTGCTAAATATGTTATTTTAATTGTTTTTTATTTTTATTGATTTTTTATTTTTTATATTCTATTTATACAACTAGTATTTTTTAATTATTTTTTAAATGTATTCTTTTTATATGGCAGACAGAGTATTGCACTCACCGCTTTGTTCTGCTGAAATAAAGACATTATTATATTGGTATAGAGTAAACAACGTCACTTGCAGCCAAGTTATTAATTTTAATCAACGCATACAACGATGCTTACACGATTACGCTTCCGAGAACATCTTCTCCAATTAGGCCATAGCCGATTATCCTGCCCGTATGCTGATTATAAATATAATATCGAATGAAATAATGATTTGCCCGTATTATATATATGCCCTGTACTTAATAAGCCAGGAAAATAATAACCAACAATAATTTAAGTAAGAAGAAAATCAATTTCTTAAACAGCAAATATCTAACAGGGAGCTTTGTCATCATTTACACGGTTTTTTTTTCTACCTACGGTTTCTAGCTAAAGATATTTACTCACAACGTCAATTCTATTTTTATCTGTACAGTTTTTAAATATCAAATATTACATAGAATAAACGCTTTGTTATAAACCACTAATACTTTTTGTTTTTCGTCAACCGGTTTAGCTTAGATCAAGCTTCGTTAGGGAAAATATAATAACTTAAGTTTTAACTTAATATAATAACTTAAGTAATAACTTAATGTAATAACTTAAGTGATAAATTAATATAATAACTTAAGTTATAACTTGATATATTAACTTAAGTAATAACTTAATATAATAACTTATAATTAATAGCTTATAATAACTTAATATAATAACTTATAAAAAATAACTTATAATTAATAGCTTATAATACATATAAAAAAGTTATTGTATTTTCCCTGACGAAGCTTGCTTGATCTAAACGAAACCGGTTGGCGAAAAATAAAATATATTCGTGGTTTATAAGAAAGTGTTCTTTTTGTTTAATATGATTTCAAACCACTTTGTGATTGCTTTTTATGAATTTAAATATCAAGTAATTTACTGTCAAAATGAGATACATTTTCGGTTCCTTTTATTCAATAAAAGGAAAGATTGAAATTTGCTCCAAATCAGAGCTATGTAAAGAATAAAACACAAGATTAAAAAAATATAAAAAAATAAAATAAAAAGGCAGAGAAATTTGGGATAAGAAGAGGGGGACTTAGAATAAGATGGACCGTCTGAAACGACATTTATTATTTTTCAAAATAAACGTTTGCTCACGTAGAAGTGACATAATCTAAATAAACTTTCAAAATATACACGAAGTCCTACATTCTCCCACCCTGTGTTTCACTACCCTTAACAATTTGCTGAAAGTAACATAATATTATAAGCTTCTCCATTCCGACATATCACGTCATAAAAATGCTGCTAACAATATTTTATTCCGTCCAGAGTGGATCTTCCTTACACGAGGAACTGCCGGCTGGATGCTGCGAGCTACCCACTCGACATGATTTCATTTCATCTCTCGTTCTGGGGAACATTTCTCCACGTCACCCGGTCGACATTAGGAGTGACACCCTGACACCTCTGAACCCATAAAACAACGCGGGGCCTCGCGACATGTCAAATTCTTACGACACGTGAAGTTCTCCGTGAATAGCCCTATCCACATACCGCGCTCCTAACGTTTAAGGCAAAAAATATTTTTTTTAGCACTCAAAAGAGCAAATGAAATCATTTATGACTGTGATTATATGTAAAATCAGTATCGATCTAAATAAACAAATAAATACTCAATACTAAAAAAAAAAATATTTAAAATAAAATGATATATTTCGGCCTTTGCATTAATGTTCAACTATTGCTTGATCCTTACTCGTACTTGCCTGGGTCATGTGTCGCACGCCTCACGCAGTCAGGGCGGAGTTTTTGACGCTTTTGTGCCAGTTGATGTCATATGTGTCGGGCCATTGACATAACGTCCCCTTGGAACAACAAAGTTCTATCTGCCATTTTGGCCAAAATTGCCTCTTTTGCATCAAAATTCTTACGTTTATTTTCTCTTCGAAACCCTATCTAAAATATGCCCAACTTATGTGTGAATTCACAGATAATTATGCAAAAAAATTTATTTAAATCACTTTATATTTATTTTTCAGGGTAAAAGGGGTCATTTACAATTATCTCTATATATATTATATCTGCCATAGATAAAATATTTTTGAGCAACATGGTTTCATTACATTGTACTTATGTATCCCTTGGGATAAAAGGAGATCATCTGTAATTTGTGTGAAACAGAGTTTTTTTTTTAATAAATGCATAAATAAAATAAACATTCACATTTATGAAAAAGTGAATGTGTAGAACATACCGTAATTGAATTCTCTTTACGTTTAATGAATAATCAGATGGAACCCCGTCGCTCTGATTTTACTGTTTTTTGTTACTTAATTTTGTGTCTAATTGCCACATGTTTTTTGGATAGAATGTTCATAAACATAAAGAAAAGTCAATTACAATGCGTTCTTCATTCTCTTTTTTTCGTAATTGTCAGTTTTTCAATATCTCAGTTTCATGCAAATGGCAGATGGAACCTTGTTTTTCCAAGGGCACAATAGGACAAACATTATACGCACACCTGCTATTCTGAAAATAACGATGTTTTTTTTTCATGAAAGCCATATTAAGTTTATTTTTGTTTAATTAAACGTAGTTGCACTACACAAAATGATTATCGGATTATTTCATCAAATCCAAAGTCGTGGTAGTAGCATGTAACTCGTTGTTTCTATCTTTGTTTTTTTATCAGTTTCCATATAATTGTGACATTTTAAGGTAAGGTATAAATATTAAAAATACATGTATATGAGAGAATTTTTTTCATAGTCTTCTTCACTAGGAGATCCTGTACTGAGGCGGACCAGGTTTTGCATAAAGGGGTTTCAGCGACTTCTATATTTCAACTTCAAGGTTAGGGTAGGGTCTTTCCAGTAATTTCTATGACGTTTTTTTGAGAATAGTAGTCAGTTCTTGTTCTCTGTATTTCCTTAAGGCAAGTTTTGATGGACTTAATGCAATTATTGATTGAATTACTTTTTTGATATTAAGTGGGAGTCTGTTATATAATTTTACATTTAAAAATTCAGAACTTCTCTGTCCAAAACTAGTATTGCATTTAGGTATATTTATCTTGTCTAGTTGCTATGTTTTGGTGTTATGATCATGAAGAGTCGTAGCCACTTTCTCATTTTTAAGATGATTAACTAGAATATTTTTGGCAAAGATTTTTTGGGTACTTCGAACGTTGAAATGTTAAAAAAATTTCGTTGTTGACGTCCTTATGGGGACCTTTAATTTAATGGTTTTATGTTATATGATGCAGCTGAGCCCCATCCCAAAATTCCATATTCTAAATGAGAATGACATAAAGCATAATATTCTCTATCTAGATCCTCAATTGACAAGATATTTCGTATTTTTTTGCAGAAATAGGTGAGTTCCATTCGTTCTACTATCTATTCGTTGAACTTAAATCATTTTGCAAATAAGTGAATAGTTTTTAAGTAGTAGTAATAATAATAATAGTATTTATGCATTTGAAGCACACATTATTTAACAAAGAACGTAAGAAAACTTTGACTGACCAACTTCGAACAAATCCCGTTTGAGGACTGTAAAATTGACAAGTTTAGTTCATGTTAAGTGCCATTATTATTATTATTTTTTTTATATTTTAACGTACCATCGTCCAATTACCCAAAATACACAACTTTAAATGAGATACACAAGAGCTACAGAAAAAAATAACAGCACATACATAATAAATGAACGAAGCAATGACAAAAAGAGGACAAAAAACACATTTGAGAAAATATTCATGTCAAAACCTTAACAAGAGTTTCATATTAAATGATCTTCTTCGAAATTTATTTTCGTAAATCATTTAGACCTGTACCAAAAATTTCAAGGCCCTAGCTTGAGTTAACAAGTCTCGACATTCTTGGCGGTGAAGCAATTCATTTTTTCTAAATCGACGACAATAAATATTGAACTGGGTGCGTTGCCATAAAGAAGGTGAGTTAATAATTCAAATGATAATTTTAATAATTATGCACATAGAAAAAAATATATTAACGTTGTAGTATTTAGAAGAATAGCACTCGAGCTACATCGCCTCGGGTAAAATCTCACCAAGTGTCTCAGAAAAACGTCTGGCCTAAAAGGCAGACTATTGAATTGTGACGTTCATACAATCCATTTCCTAAAATGCATCCATAAGGTGCGTATTTCCTTAACACATTTTTTTAATGCTATTTGTAACGTGAATTTTTCAGAGTGAACACAGTAAAGCCTCTTCATCGTGGTATCTAAATGCATCTAAGCCAATTTTTGTAAAACAACTTTATGAAATACGCATGTTGCACCATAAAACAAATTAAAAGAGTGTCACGTACCATGTTCATTCCTTTGGCAAATTTCATCGAGTGGCCTAATTAACTCCGCATCGAAGTAGAGCAAAAAAATCCCATAAACGAGCTCAATTTCTTTCCCTGGCTTTCGAGTCAAAGCTCATCTACTCCATTCTATGTCAGCATGTCGGGTAAAGGTAAATGACGCATTAAGTTCCTAAGGGCGCGAATTAATGTATCGCGCTGGAAGCTTTAAGTTTCTTTGGCCATTGTTTTAGCACTTCGTAGGGACGTGTAATTCCGCCCTTTGGATTTGGCTGCGTGTCAGTAGAAACCATTACGCTTAATTTTGTTTTCTTCGAAGTTCTACTTCCTTACATGTATCATGTAACATAAGTCAGACATTTTGGTAATACTCCAGAATGGTAGTTACTCTCAGTATCGCCCTGGTGAAAGACCACCAATCGGAATTGAAACGTTGCCAAATCTGAATAGCAATTATTTCCTATTTCCTTCCCCAATATACTCCCTACACACCCTGACAACATGCCGTATTTGACTCCGGACTGTCGGGAGCAGTTGGGAAGCTTGTGATGTATTCACATTAAAAAAAACATATTTGACAAAAAATCGTACATCTGATTCTATTGAATGGCATATGCCCATAAATATGAATGTGTATCTGAAATCTACTTTTGAAATTATACCTCGTTTATTATTTTGGAACTACAAAATGTCATTAATATTACAACACCAATCTACTCACCAAAATATTTGAAATGTGTTCTTTATTTCCAAATTTCTTCACATTTCGCAATTTGACAGTTCGTTTTATAGAAAAAAGACAAAACATTTTATTTAATTTTATGCGTTTTTTTTTTTATATTTGTGTGACTTTGATTTTTTTTATCTTTTTAAAGAAAGACAAATATTCCCTGGTTACGAATAACCTGACAGTATTTGAAAATCTCCTACTACCATCACAGAAAGCGGAAGATGTTGCTTTTGTCGTGATGGAGGACTTACCCATCCGAGGAATTGAACTCACGACGCCTGGGTGAGACCCAAACGTGATGCCAACTCAGCCACTGACCTTATACTATTATTAACTTATACTAATCATACATCTAATACATGGTTACTTCGATTCAGAAATACAAAAATCGCCTTTCCTTATTATTATCTTCCTTGCAAAGCGTTAAATGATGAAAAAGGGTTTAAACATAAATTATTCATAGAATATGATGTAGAATCATCTCCTTTCGGAAAGTACCACTCATTTCTAAACACCGTTTGATTAAAGTAAAAAATATGCATTTGAGCCATATTGCTTGTTCTTTTTTGGTGCGATTAAAAACCTTTTAAACGATCGCAGCGCCCTCAATTATCGTCTACCGTTTTCTGCTCGACCTTTTTGGTATATGTATGGCTATTTATAATTAAGAAATATTGGTTGAATTAGTTATAACTCATAACCTAATGGCATGGATGAAAACTGTTGGTTGGAATTTATTTTTACGTCTTGATGATGTTTGCTCCTGAGTTATTAATATTCTTAAAGATAAGCATGTTCCTGACCGCTTCGTTTTGACCTTTCTTTCTTATAAACGATGGATTTATTAAAAAGATTCGTCACAACCAAATACTCTTAAATGACAATACCTCCAGCTCTTGACAATTTGAAAGCAACATGCTACACCTGCGCCATCTAGCAGCCCGAGTTCTACTAATTGGGTTTTTCAATTCATTTTAATAGATTTTCTGTGAAATATATTCTTAATTAATTATGGAATTCGAAAAATTAGAAAATTATATCATGTGACCTAAATATTATGATTAAACATTTTTTTTAAGGCTAGGATTGTATTAACATTTAAAGCCTTGCTGGTCGTGCACTGTCCTAATTTTTTACTAATATAACATATGTATTACAATAGAAATACAGCGTGGAAACATACAGCCCGGTCCGCTAGAGGCGGTAATGTAGCATGTTGCCAGCATTTTGTCAAAGCTATCCGCGTAATCAAATTTCATGGACGTCAATCAAATATCAGCATACACAGGGCCCTTGAGTTTAGCGTCATGCACCGGGCATGCGCGCCTTAGCGGCCAGCAGACCTCGGTGACTCAATCAAGATGGTACCAAATATTCGGTGCAGGAGAACTGGTCCGTGAAGAGGAAGACGTGGCTCGTGTTCGTACCATTTCTGGGAGCTGTGCGCCATGTAGAATATACCAAAATATTTCATTTATATGAATGAACGCAACTTTGCGAACTATGCTCATAAACGCTTCGCAAATTCAAACACCCTCCAATGTTCCTACTACTACCAGCAATAATAGAAATAATTTTACTGCCTTTTCTTAATAGGATTTTTTTTAACAACCTCCTTGCACCTATTTTCAGATGTTTTTATTTGTTAATTATTCCGTTCGAATTAACCGCCTTATCCATACGAACGTACGTGATACGGCCGCTATAGTATCGCCCGAACGCAACAAGCCGTATCCCGTACGTTCGGGTACAAAAAAATCTATACCCAAACCCACAAAACATTCGTATACGTCAAGTTTGTTCCTGCGTCATCTCGTTTAGTATTTTGAGGTTAGCCGAAGCTAACGGATGGATTCGGGTATTTCCGTCTCTCCCATTCAAGATCACTAGTCACACGTATTGTTATTGCGAAATCTAATGAAAAAAAAAAACAATGTTTTTTACCTACTTTTTGAATAATAACCCAAAGGACGGGCGGTTAATGCAAGAACCACCAGATAGCATTTATTTCCGTTTGTACTAATTAAAATTTACGTCACATATTTGCCTTATTCTAGTGATATTACTATAGCACTAAATTGCTTCATCGATATTTCTTCTTCTGTAAAAAGAATTTATCGTGAATTATGTAAATAAATTAATTTTAACGCTGGATTTTTTAACATTTTGTTATTTAGCACTTTTCGTTTAGTATTGTCTAATTAATTGACTAGACACGAAATCTTATTAAATTGTCAGAAGGGTGGACTTTAACTGTATTTAGTCAATTTACTATGGAGAGTACCGGGTGGCATAGAAATATTTATTTACGTTATTATTTTACTTCTCAGTGTTATATTTTTGTGCACCTCCACTTATTTTTTCTTCTTCGATTAACGCAAATTCGCGGTGTGGTATCATTTTAAATAAAACTAAATCAAAATATATATATGACACCACAAATGACGTAAAGTCATTTGTTGTGTCATTTTGAATAAAATGAATAACGAATGTTTCGTATAAACCACAATTTTTTTTTTTTTTTTTACAGTAACTCCACACAGGAGACCAAGGAGGAAATAATTTCCCTCAAGGCCTATATCATCTTTGGGGATGCTGTGTGGAGGATCTTTTAGAGGATAGGAAGGAGTGAACTTGGGTCTTGAAGAGACCCATGTTATAGGATGGAGGAAACACAGAGGCCGGCAGATCATTCCACAGCCGAGCTGTTGAACACAAGAAGAATCGTAGAAGCGACCCGTTCTCATGTGACAAATGTCAACCGTGTGCAAATGTTGGGCGCGTTTGGCGTGTTTCCCGACTATGCACCGGTGCCGAAGGGATCAATGACGCTAGTTCCTCGGAGCATCTTCCATTAAAATACCGGTAGAACAAGGACAGCATTCCCACCGACGTCTGTGCTCCAAAGATTGCAACCCATTTGTTAAGATAGGCGAATCTATCAAACGGACCGCCCGTTTCTGCACAGAGTCAAGGTTTTTTTTCAGATATTTTGGGACTCCCGACCAGAGGTGGCTGCCAAATTCTACAATGGGGCGAACTTGCGATTTGTACAGGGTCAGCAGTTGTGTACTATTAAAGTATCTGCGGGCTCTGTACAATACGCCCAGCTTCTGAGAGGCTAACTTTACTCGGGTTTCGATGGAGCCCCCATACCTGAGCTGATCACTTAAGGTTACACCAAGCATATCAATGGAGGGCTTGTTGGGAAGATTGCTTCCATTGAAGGAGACTAGATTGTCATTTCGATCCCTTTTAGACGTAATCAGACATGATTGGGTCTTTGAAACATTAAATTCGACGAGGTTATTCTTACCCCAAGAGGAGACCCTCTCAAGGTAACCGTCCATTCTCTGTTTCAAAGCCCTCCGAGCCGTTGGAGTTTGTGTGCCCTTTGGGGGCTTGTCAAACAAAAAGCAATCATGGACTGTACTGTCATCCGCGTAACAATGGATTGGTGCACATGTCAAGAGGTCATTGATGTGCAACAAAAACAATGTCGGAGACAGAACCGATCCTTGTGGGACGCCAGCATTTATTGAATGCGAGGAAGAGATGAAACCATCAGCAACCGTCTGAATCGATCTCTCCCTCAGAAAGTCGGCAATCCACGTACACAAGGAAACGGGAAGTCCGTAAGAAGGCAGTTTGTTGACAAGTCCTCGGGCCAAACCCGGTCAAAGGCCTTAGAAATGTCCAGTGAGACCGTTTGAATCTCACCATAACGTTCCAGGTACCGTCCCCAAACATGCGTCACATACGCGAGAAGATCACCGCACGAGCGGTTCCGCCGGAATCCATACTGGCGGTCGTTAATGATTTTGTTCTTCTCGAGGTATGTAAGAAGTTTGTCGTTGATCACACGTTCCATCACCTTGGACAGAACTGATGTGATCGCTATGGGGCGGTAGTTGGCCGGGTTGGAGCGGTCACCTTTCTTAGGTATAGGATGAATGACCGCTTTTTTCCAACCAGAGGGCACAGAGCCACATTTCAGGGACATTTTTAAGAGCTTTGTTAAAACTGGAGCGATTTCTGCAGCACACCTCTGCAATACCAGGGCAGGTATTCCGTCAGGCCCACTAGCTTTATTAACATCGAGCCCCCGTAAGACAAGGAGTACATCCCGATGCCGTATCCTCAGCTTTTTCATATAGAAGCCGCAGTGAGGAACCGACGGCGGGATGGCACCCCGGTCGTCGAGGGCCGAGTTTTCTGCAAACATTTTTCCTAAAAGGTTGGCCTTTTCGGTAGCAGTGTTTGCTAGTGAACCGTCAGGTCTGGTAAGAGGCGGCAGACTGGATTTGCAGAAATTGCGACCTATGGAGCCCGCTAGCGACCAGAACGCCCTGCTGCCATGCGGGCAGGCAGCTAGCTTTTTACTGATCTGTAGGTCGTGCTCAAATTTTGACCTATTGATGATTCTCTTACTGTCCTTTGCCAATTTGTTATATGCTGATCTGTTTTCTGACGTTCGAGATGTGTTGTAGGCTCGGTAAGCCGCGTTTTTTCGTCGAACTGCTTCGGAGCATTGTCGACTGAACCACGGCTTTGAACCTACGCCAGTTTCTTTAATGGTTGATTGAATGAAGCCATCCATCGCAGATGTGATGACTTCACTAATTTCCTGGGCACATCTGGACGGATTCGAAGTCTGAAAACAGACAGCTGACCATGGGAAAGCATTAAAATGCGCCTGCAGACCGAACCAATCTGCTGACCTATAGTGCCACATTTTTCTCTTCAGCCTCTCAATTGGGGGTCTGAAGTTAATAGGGATTGATGTCGTCACCAGGCAATGGTCGGACGATCCTAAAGGCGCTGCGACATCAATCCCATAACCACGTGGCTCGGTGGTTAAAAATAGGTCTAACAGATTGGAGCGGTGAGTCTGGACATCAGGAACCCTCGTAGGCTCCTGAACCAGTTGCTCCAACCCATGGCAAAGGGCAAAGAATTCCGCCTGTCGGCCAGCCGAGTTTGTTGAACATGAGAACTTCAACCATGGTTCATTATGAACATTGAAGTCCCCCAGAACAACAAACTCGGCCGAAGGGTAGCGGGGTAAGAGGTCATCAATAGTTTCGCTCAAATGTTTAAATAGCTCGGATGAGTCTGATTCGCTGAGGTTTGGTGAGCGGTACAAACACGCATAAAATCTTACCGTACTGGCAAGACTGACGCGCACCCACATTACGTCAAATCTGGAATTTTCCAGACTCAACAGTCGCACACAGTTGACGTCAGCTCGGCTATACAAACAAACACCTCCTTTGATCTGAAGTTGCCTACGAGGGTGAAGCCCGGGCAGTCCAGATAGGAGGCGTCTGGAGGCTCAGCTATCTGCGTTTCGGAGAGGAATACGTACTATTTCACGTACTATTTAATATATAAAGATCAACATTTATATATAATTATATATGTTTTTATATTATATACGTATTTTTTTTTTTTAATTCATTGAAGATTATCTTCAACGATTAAAAATGTATTACAATGAGATTTATACGCTTCAATAATTTGTTCAAAATTGAATAATAATATTAATTGATAAACTAAAGTTCTTAAAAACTTAAGACAAGATTTTTGTGCATAGCGCAAAGGGTAACAATTATTATTTTTATAAACAATAATTATTAATCTAAAACACTCATCCAAATTGAAAAAACCTTCCGAGCAAAGATAAATGTCGCCAATAAATTATTAATAATAATACATTGTTTTGTTTAAACCACCATTTTAATAAATAAATATCTATCCTGACGAAGGAATCATTGATTTCGAGACATGCATATATTCATTTATTCATGTTTTTTATAACTGCCTAACATGACCTCTTCCTATTTAATCTCTTCCAACCGAACTGACTAATATTTAAATAATTTTTATGGTTTTTAAGTTAATGATGAATGATTTTCTTGATATTTGCCAATATATTTGCAATATAATCAACCCCACGAATTTCACGTTGTGTAAGTGAATCGCGGTGTATCGTCGATATTTAACACTCACCATTAGAATATACCCTACAACGCTTTACTACATCAAACAAAAACCCGATTAAAATAATATTGTTTTCATCTCTGCATATATATCTCTTTGAAATTGCGCTTTTAGTTTAACACTATAACACACTGCATCTTAAAACAACTTCAACAAATTTATATGATTTATGAAAAATAGTCTTTATGATCAAAGCTGTTGCCTTTTCACGTACTATGTAAAAGTGCATAATGTTCAAGGCATGCTTTATCTCGGAATTTTGAAGCAAGTTTCACTCGGAATTCTCTGAAAATCACTGTGCATTATATTAAATTTCATGGGAAGTGCTTTAAATGCGACCCTTCTTTGAGATTCACCCTACGGAATATTCTGAAAGATAATATTACAAAACTGGTTATGTTGTTTAAAATACAAAGAATTTTGAAAAATAGTTAATGTAGTAAAAAAACACGGTTAGGTTCAATATTATAATTGAGTAAAAATGTATTTTTTTTATTGTTTAAAAGCCACTTGGATATGTAAACCAACCGGTTTCAGATCAGCCTTGTCCTTCTTCAGGGTTGTAAAATAACATACTAAATAAAAACAGAATTATATTGATAGATTAATAAAAATAACACCACTTTTTTAATATGTAAATATCAACATGTTTCGAAAGCGAAGCTTTTCTCATCAGGACTACAGAATTCTTACGAATACAATCATTTGAAGAACAAAAAAAATTATAAAAAAACTTAACTACAATTTCATTAATTTTAAAATTTATAAAGACCTTCTCAAAGTATTATGCCATTAAAATTGAGGTTTACGTATTTCAATATATTTCAAATAAATACCTAAGAGAGGGGGAGAACTATTACGTTATTTAATTAATTTTAAGTCGTGTGAATGAACTGTTAAAACTATTATATCATTAAAATTAGTATTAAATATTTGAATACACATTACTTGTTTTATTTTAGTGTTTAATTTGTAAAACTCAATTTAATTTAATTTTTTTTTTTTTAATTTAGTTATTTAAGTTTTTTTTGTTTTATTGTGACAGCTATTTCGGCGTTCAATGCCATTTTCAAACTGTGGTTAGGCCACATGGCGACGACTTACTTACATGATTTTATTTACTCACACCCAATTTTAATTTGGATTGTATTTAAAATGATTTATTAACGGTAAAACTGATTTAGTTATTAAATAATTTTAAATTCTGTATTCTGTGGGGTACTTACATTTAAAATGTGTTTTCCCTCATTAAATGACAATATTTTCTTAATTGATTAGTAATGGTATGAATGATATTAACTTATTCAAATGTGTTATTTTGTTTTGGTCGTGTGAAGATAATACTTGCGAACCCGCTTGACAACAACGAGCCTAAACCCTTACACATGGAAAGAAAGGGTCTTAGATTAAATTTACTCAAACAATTGGAAATTAATAAATGAATGAATGATCCCAATATAACATTAATTAATAAAGTAGAGACAATTATTTATTCCCCAGTCTTCAGTATGTTCACACGACCCATTTCGAACTCAAATATTGCATTTATTCAAACTAGTTCAAATTAAAAATATATATATATTGAAATCGAAAGCTTTTGAATCGTTCTCGTCTGCAAAATTTTTGAGGGACCAGTTAAAACTAAATTAAATTGAATTTTCGTTACGTATCTGTATCTTAATTAGAAAATATAAACATCTATTCACTTATTGTTTTCAGTATTGATGTTGGGTATAGTAACTAGCAACATACAACAGCAATATACAAGCGATCACAAGCGACAACTTATTTTAAATGTTGGTAATCTTATTCAATGCTTGACATTCACTGTTAACATTTCCTAGTATGGAACCAGACCACCCTGTTGAAAAACCTGTCAAACCAAACTGTCGGACTTTCGTTTTTAGAAAGTTTTGTTTTGTTTTGCTTTTTTTTATTTAATCGAGTGATGTAAAATCAATAATTAATTGTGAGTGAGACGCATCATTTATCATCCCGGATACCTCCCAAAACTTTAAGTATTGATTTCGACTTAATTCGCTTCGACTCATCTCAAGTGATATCGATTTCCACTTCATATTTTTCTTCTGAAGTCAAATAAGGCTTGCCTTCCAAATTATTCAAAATTTTAATGATCATTGCTTTAATTAAATATTTTACCGGATTTTAATTACAAAATATTTTAGCGAAATCTGAAACTCGCTCCGGCGCTTAATTGTTTTATTTCGGACCTTAAATGAAGTGATGATATTTTGAAATTAATTTCTTCGTCGGTTTTCAGTTCAGATCAAAAGTCAAATACTACGGAATTCAATTTATCTTTTAAGCGAGTAACTGAACTCCAACACTGGGAAATTACTCTCAATAGGGATAGCCAGATATTATTTCACTTTTCTTGTGAATCCTAAAATAAAATAATCCACCTTTATTTAGAAGGGATGGCACAAATTCTAATAATAGTGGGTAAATACATTAGTAAAATTCTAATAATAGTGGGTAAATACATTAGTAAAATTCTAATAATAGTGGGTAAATACATTAGTAAAATTCTAATAATAGTGGGTAAATACATTAGTAAAATTCTAATAATAGTGGTTAAATACATTAGTAAAATAGTGGTCATCGACTATGAATCCGGAGGTCGCGGATTTGATTCCCGGCGTGCGCTACTACATTATATTTATTTAAATTGTGGTCATTCACATCTAATTCATATAAACATAATACATGGTAGGATACTTGGGGCACGTTCCGTAGTGGTAGAGACTCTCAGTATCGCCCTGGTGAAAGACCATGATTCAGAATCGAAACGTTGCTTGAAATGGCTTCAGCCGTATTTGGTGATCAGATCTGAATAGCCAGATACTTCCCCGCCTGCCTCTTCTTCAACTTCATACCCTCCCCATACCCTTCAGCGTCACAACATGTTCAACCCCAATAGGGGATTCCATAATCTCACTGGCTCCGATTAGCAGGGAGCAGTTGGGTATTCACATGAAAAATAATTAAAAAAAAAATTTTAATCTTATAGTTAAATATATTATCCTTTATCGCCTAGGATTGATTCCGTTCGTGAATAAATCCCGTAGGGTGTGGAATTCTAATTTTTGTCAATAAAAATAGGGTTCTATCAACCGCGCTCTTGTAAAGCTACTTTTGTAATTTTAGGAGTCCGTGGCATCCCAAAGGAATGTTAAAAGTATATTTTAATGGAAATTGTTGAATGGAATGCGAAAAATATTAAAATATGTTTTAGCAAGATCATTAAGGTCGGTTATAGATTAACCTCACAGTAAAGTTGTTCAAATCCCGCTTTTTTAATGTAGAAATAGAAATAGTTCAATTTCTTTATTCACGTAGACGGTTTTCATACGGTTCTAGTAACCGTAATTCCCTAATTTCTTGTGTAAACTCAAACAAAAGGATGTGGTCTGATTGTAAGTTTTTTTTTGTATTGGTACTCCATTTTTTTATTCAACCATTAACACAAACTTTTTAGTAATATAGAAGTATTCATGAAACTGTAATTATGACAAATAAAGTTTTAATAACGCTAGTGAATGGCACGGTTGTGTCGAAACCGGTAGCGAATTTAATAAATTAAAAATAGCAAAAGTACATAGTAAAGAAAACTTCCAAACAAAATGTCTAGAAATTGCTATATAGTGAATGCCGAAAAAATACAAGAAATTCTACCAATTCATTTAAACTTGAATGCTGAGTTCCGCGAAATATTTTCAAGTCTTAAGTTTTCAATTCTCGAAAGCCTATCTCGTAAAAAAATTACCGGTTCCATGACAAAACAAAACAGATCATCGAGGAAAAGTTAAAAAAAAACCCTAACCTTACTATTATTTTATTATCTTCTGTTTTGTTACTGTTGTATTATATCCGGTTACTCATTTTACAACATTGGCAATCTTGGAAACTTTAAAATGTTTTTTTTTGTATTGTAGCAAGTACTAACCCAAAATTATTTCATTCATCAACCACATTATTCCCGCAACACTCGCGACCAGCCTCACGGCCGCGAGCGTACACCTCATGGCATTTCTCCATCGACTGGGCTCCGATAACACGGTACTCTCCCACTCTCTTAAAATAGCGAAATTATATTATAAATTGTAAATGGTGTAGTGATTTAGTGAATAAACTTATGAAGTTTCTTTTTAGTTCATATTTCATATGCCCACGCACACTTACTTTAACATGCCAATCGTAAACACAGAAGATTTATATCATTTGAAGGCT